>JAOVYW010001536.1:25043-49239 GCA_025775045.1 Hiodon tergisus | reverse complement strand
GAAAAACATTCCTCTATCTGTTAAGCCAGAAGCCAGGTATGTAGAAAACGTTCCTCTATCTGTTAAGCCAGAAGCCAGGTATGTAGAAAAACGTTCCTCTATCTGTTAAGCCAGAAGCCAGGTATGTAGAAAACGTTCCTCTGTCTGTTAAGCCAGAAGCCAGGTATGTAGAAAAACGTTCCTCTATCTGTTAAGCCAGAAGCCAGGTATGTAGAAAAGCTGCGACAACAACATGGAACTCGGTCTGTGGTAGAACAAATAAATTGAATTCAAATCAAACATTTAGGGATGCTTAATCTTACATTTCTTTTGTTTGACTGAACCCATCTCTTTTACCAACGAACTGTATAATTTTCTGACTTGTACAGTGAGATTTGTTAGATACAAGAATATACCTTTATGTGTCATGCTGAACTGACAAAGTGGTCTTTGACCTAAAGTATAGTGATGTTTGCTGACAAAAGAGAGACACCCCTTTCTCACACCCGTCCCGTTTCAGGTCTCCAGTACTTCAAGAACGTTGTCCTAGTGGCATCCCCACAGGACCGCTATGTCCCCTTCCACTCAGCTCGGATAGAGATGTGCAGGACGGCTCTCAGAGACAGGATCACTGGTACGGGTACTCACCAAGGCACCTCTGGTAGATTTTAAATAGTGATTATTAACAAATGCCTCATATACTGGTTAAGTTTGAGAGACATCAGTATGTAATTCTATGTGGTCTCTCTCTCTCGAGGAAAACTGTCATTCGTAACAATGCTGAACAAATAAGGTTTTTATTTATTTTTTCCGGGATAATTTGGTGGCTGTAAGTCAGTGTCTGTAAAGAGATGAGAAGCTGTGCGTTTTCTCAACCCAGGCCCAGTCTACACGGAGATGATTAACAACCTGCTCCGGCCCCTGGTGGAGGCAGAGGATTGCCGGCTGATCCGCCAGAACGTGTTTCACGCGCTGCCCAACACGGCCAACACCTTGATTGGCAGGGCAGCTCACATCGCCGTGTTGGACTCTGAGCTCTTCCTGGAGAAGTTCTTCCTGGTGGCTGGGCTGAGCTACTTCAAGTAGTGCCCCCCGTTTCTCCACTATTGTCAAAAATGGGAGATGAGTACACTGCTATCTCTCTGCTCTCTCCTCTCTCTCTCTGCTCTCTCCTCTCTCTCTCTGCTCTCTCCTCTCTGCTCTCTTTCTGCTCCCTCTCTCGCGCGCGCTCTCTCCTCTCTCTCTCTGCTCTCTGCTATCTCTCTGCTCTCTCCTCTCTCTCTCTGCTCTCTCCTCTCTCTCTGCTCTCTCCTCTCTCTCTCTCTGCTCTCTCTCTGCTCCCTCTCTCTCTCTCCTCTCTCTTTCTCTCTCTGCTCTCTCTCTCTCCTTCTCTCTCTCCTCTCTCTACTCTCTCTCTTTCTCTCTCTCTCTCTCTCTCTCTCTCTCACCCTCTCGTAGGCGCATACATGATGTCATGAGGAAGATCCAGATTAGTTTTACTTGAAGGGTTAACTATCAAAGATTTTAAAATACGTTTTATTGTCCACTTGGAGTAATCCTCTTGATTATACATTTTGTAAATCATAGATGTTATAAAGCTTACAGATTTAACGAGATCTGTGTATTTTACTGTAAAATAATTTTAAAAACTTTGTTTGAAAAGAAAAATTGATTCTTGTGTCCATTGCAAGCATTTATTTTTATTGAATCATAGTGTGCGTCTGTTTATGCGTATTGCTTACATAATGTATAATGTATTAAACTGCGTCAATTAGACACAAGAGCAAGCCAAATACATAGCATTTATAGCTGAATAGAACACTCATTTACTCTATATAGTTTATGTATATGGTGGTATTATATTAGCGACAGAGTATCTGGGTGTAATAAAACAGTAGCTGTTTTGCATATTAGATGTTATGAATGTTTCTATCAAAAAAATCTCTATAATGCCTTAAAAGTTTTTGAAAAGGCTTAACATTGTATAGATACCATATCTTAACGTAAAAAAGGATAATCTTCAAATTCATACAATCACAAATATTAAATTCGATATTACCGGCTTTGTTTAGCCACGAGGCATTTTTGGTCCCAGTATTCTTACAGGTTTATGAAAAGTCAAAATTTTGTCGTCCTACCTTTTGGGTAGGTCCAGTTTAAAATGCAAATTTATTTTGATCATTCCTAACACGGCTCTCATTGGACATTTTGCAATGAATGTTTTGGTGTAGGCAAAAAAGCTTTTGCAAACCTCTTTAAAAGGTAGGTCGACAGCTGTTTCATTTAGCCGTCCTGCCGTTAAGTGTTGTGAGACAAGGTTGACAAAGCGAACCAGATACACACAACTGCAGCCTGAGGCTGGATCTCAGTGGGACTGGATTGTGAAGGGAAGCATTGCACTAAACTCCATACTGACTGAACGATGTTTACATTTATACACTTAATGCTGCTTTCATGTTAGTTACAACGTGTTCATCCGATCATGGCCGGTCTGTGGTTTAAATGTTCAAGTGGCCCCCGTCTGTTTCTGATTCGAACGGCTTTGTCACGAAAATCTATTTATTTATTTTAATAAATCAGCTGTGGTTCACGCATTCATTCATGCCATGACATGGGAGGGGACATGGTCTAATATAGTGCCCGTATAAACCTATGTGGCCCTGTGCTTCTGTGGAAGAATGCAGGATGGCTCTGCATCGCGCGGTCGTAACTAAAACCGCAGTTATGCACTCCAATGCAGTTATACGCGTCAATGCATTTATACGCCTGCGTGCATGTTTGTCTCAATCCAACTTTTGGCCATTAACAGTTTCCCCTTCGGAGTTCACTGTGGCCCCAGACCGGCTCAAACGTTTCTTTTAAATGCCCTTACGGACACCGGGGGTCTGGAAAGTCATCACACTCTTGTGTGCTGTCCTTGAGAACACAAAAAAGTGGTGACACCCGGGGAAGTTCTCCTCTCGTTCCCGGGCCTTTTGTGTTTGCACTAACACTGCATTGTAAGCAGCGTTGTCACTGTGATTGACTCTAATTAAATGGCTCCCTTTAGGACCTGGAATCAGTTACGGCCCCACTTTTGTCAGTGCAAGCTATCTTTGAATACCGAGGCGTAATGAATCGTTTCACATCGACTTAAAGAGAAAAGTGTGTTCTTTGTTTTCTTCTTAAAAGGGTGATGGTCTGTCTGCCAATCGTCCCTGCATCGTAATGAGAATGATATAATTGCAAACATCAGCTATATGGATAGCCAAAGATCTGTACGAAAAAGGTGTTATACGCCTTTGGTTCAACACTGGTTAAATAATGTATTTCGGAACTCTTGGTGTTCTATAGCATTATGACGTTAAATTTAAAAATCTTTTTAAAGGAAAGTGCATGTTTAATATTTGAACAAAGTTAGCAGCCCAGACGTGGCATAAATATTGCCAAATTTACCATTTAAGTCTTTTCTTATTTTAAATAACTTATTGATAGAATTAGTTCTATCAGCTGGGCAGCTTGGAAATGCCATTTTAATGTGTCAAACGTGTGAAAAATGTAAATTATAATCTAATGTATGATGTCAATATTACTGTAGATTAAACAACTTTGAAAAGAGTTCAAAGATTTCCATCTTTGACGATTTCCTCGCAGTGAATTATGGGTGCTGTTATATAGTAAGATCTCAATTAACAACCTTAAAACCGGGAGCATCCAGACGCACAGCGAAATTCAGATTCTCTGTGACTGTGGGAGTTTCTCGGGCAAAAATGACATGATGAAAAGGATATCGAAAGTCTACATCAACTGTGCCATGGGTCCAACAACGTCTTACCCTTCTCATGTTTGGTCCTTAAACCAACATGTAAAAACATTATTATTTTTTACATTCTTTGTGTGTGGCAAATATATATATATATATATATATATATTCCATTGTGCGTGTGGGCGTATCTGTGTTTATTTTACCCAGACTGCTTCACTTGTTATGAAAAGAATGCACTGTTTGTGGAGTACAGCCTAATATTAATCAGGTGAACTTTTGTCTGCTGTAAAGTATTGTGTTGACATTTGACACGATCCCTGATTTAAATTCGGAAATGAATGTATTAAAAAAAGGAAAAAAGAAGAAGATAGAAACATTTGAATTCACTGTGATATGGTGAGATTTATTTATGTATTTATTTTGTTTGAGGAACTCTCTCTATCCGTGCCAATACGATTCTGCTATTTTTATATGTTTACTTACTCTGTGTGTTCCTTGTTGTAGCTTGTCCCCATGTATAAAAATATATAAAGAATATTATGACTAATGATGTCAATATATTATAATAAAAACTATTATTCTCCTTTTCAGTTTTGTGGGATCTTTCTGTGTGAATATTGAAAACTAATTAACACTATTAATGACCCCTGCTTTTGAAAAAAACAATCGTTTGGAGTTTGTGTTATGAAACCAGCACATTATTATAACTAATATAATGACAGAAGGATCACTTAGGCTCAAATATAAATGAAATAAGATAGGCTTTCTGGCGTGAAATCCATACAGTGTCATAGCCATCAGTTGCTGTATCGTCGTCTTACCATTAGTCACTGACCAGGTAAACATACGCTGTGATTTGGCTGATAATAAGACCTGAGACAAAAATAAGTGAATAAAATAAATAACCTGGTTTGTTGACAAACAATGCTGGGTCATCAGCGTGATTCTATCGGTATCATCTGTGATGAAGTGTGAGGCACTGTGATCGAGGGAAGGTACTTCGGGCCACGGACTTTGCGCAATCTCTAGCCGTTTTTAGGTAATGTAGTCCTGTTGGCCTGGTGCAGCGGGACTGCAATTCCCAGGCGACGCGTGATGGACGGGCAGCCATTTTAGATAAATTAGGTAACTGGGTAATTGATTGAACAGCTGCCTTTAATGAACCCAGTTGGGAGCCTTAAAAAAGGGCATGGTTAATTGAGGAGAGTGCTGAGCCAGGAATGGAACTGGTTGTGCATGGTAGGACTTGGAAGTCCTGGTGTTTTGAGTCGGTAAGCAGCTTAGCTGCCAGGCTAGTTAGTTAGGGATGCTTGTATAGTCAGCAACCTATAAAGGAGTTAGGCTTTTGTTTGTCTTGGATGTTTTTCTTTGTTTTGAAGCACTTTATATAGTAAACACACAGGCGCTGTCCTGTTTAAACCACATTCCTGGAAGTTTGACTTCCTTTTCTGCTGGAGGATGGTGTTAAAGGTCTGGAGGGAGTGACAAACGTAATGGAAACGCATCCAATAGAACAAAACTCTGGACCAGTAATCCAACAGGAGAGGGTTTTTTGAAAACTATGCAAAGCTGTAAAGGATCGGTAGGGCAGATGGGAAAATAAATAAATGCATATCATTTCAAATTAAAAGTCATGTTCATTCAGTTGAGCCATTTGAATGAGTTATTTCTGGCTTGTCCTTGTGAAAGCTACTTTACCCTGAGTGCTCCAGTTAGACTCCAACTGGATGGAGGGTTATGGAACCTAAAAAATACGAAACGGAAATTAAGTTGAGCATGAGCGTATGATTCAAACAAAGGGAGGTGCACTTTGGCGCACGGTGCGTTACGTCAGAACCGCTTTTCCTCTTTGGAAGTTCCGGCAGAATTCTGCGCTTTCCAATGCCGCAAAAGCTGCCTTTGTAGCGTGAGGCATCACTCCCGGCCTCACCAGGGCCAGTTAAATCTGAGTGACATCTGAGATTTCTGATTGGCTGTATGTCTGGCAATCCAGAATGGCCTTACCTGCAATAACGTGATGTCCACTGATTAAGATCAAAAGGGCATATTTTAATAAAAAGTTCCTGCATTGGGACATTGTTATTACTTAATTATCCAAGTGATCAAACGATTACACGTGGATCACGTTACTTTACAAGCGAAAGGATTGGTCATGGCGAGTTCTGAATGAAACTCTTAGACTTGAAACTAAACCACTAGCTTGTATTCTCCCGTCAGTGAAGCAGGCCAGCTAATAATACCCCAAACCGTGGAGATGTGTCACAGGCTGCACGGTGTGTGATGCTCACATCTCAGAAATATCTTTCCTACAGCGGCAAAACGTAACACTGAAGTGCAGCAGCCAATTCAGAGTGCTTGTTAGAGACCCTTTCCAGAACCCTTCCCTTGGTTCCCTGCCGCTGCGTTGTGATGGATCGCGCAACACAGGTTTCCCAGAAAATTACCCCACTGGGAATTGACGGATGAACAAAGAGAGGGAGACGGGTCGGACCAGACCGGACTCCTTATTATGCCACGTCACAGAAAGTCTGCTAATAACCGAGTGTCATGTGACTTTAGCCTGTGTCCTACTGGGTGTCTGTATTATTTCCTGACATGTCATTGGTTGAAATATAAACAACAAGTACATATCTCGACAGTCTTTTTTTTTAAAGGCAATCTTGTTGCACCAGCAGTTTAAGTGTATTTAAGAACTACGTGCTACAAAAGACACAGCTTGAAAAGTTATTCAAGGAGAATCCACATATTTAAGCACAGAAGACTAATTATTATCAGTGAATCTTGCCACTCATTACTTGTTAAAAAGAAAACAGGATTCCTCCTGACTTGTGTGAGCATCTGAGTTTAGTCTGTGCAGATATTTTGAGTGTATGAAATGAATCTCGGTGGATATTCTCATTCTACAGCTTCTCCCCCCATTAGTGAAGGAACAGGCTTGGTTCCCTCATGGTTAAAACGTTTGTTGTACATCTTTTGAATGACATATTAGTCAGTGAAAACTTGCTTGCAGATGCCCCTAATGAACTTCAAGCTGCTGGTCTTCCATAGACATAGAGATAAAAGGGTGAGTATTGATTGTGAGACGTTTAACATTTAACATAGTGAAAGGAGTTAAACTCCTAATGAATGACATCAGCGTGCCTCCCGTCACTCACCGAAGCAAGGATGCTACCACGAAAAAAAAGCGGGTGTTGTCAAGCGAAAATTAAAAACCTGTACTGGCTTTTAAAAATGCTTATTATCATGATATATCCATATGCTGTATTATTTTTTTATAATAAATTCTTAAATTCTTTTCATAAAATGTACACTATCCAACAGTTTACCAAGTATTTAAATGTTTAAAATAAATAAAATGCTCTAGTTTCTTCCCCCCCCCCCCCCACTTTCCTAAAGCACCAGACTGACATTTTACAATATCTCTGAGATTTTCACCGACAAATCTCAATGTCATCTGGACAAAGAGTCTGGTCAATAAAGAAAAGACACAAATGACAGAAAACTTGCACAGGAAAGGGCTTCAATGATTTATTGATGTGAATGAGATACATGCCTAAGGGAACAGCAGGTAACCTCTAGGTATTCTTTGGGCTTTGTGTCTGATTATAGCCTTGTGATCCGGTGCGATCGTGATGGGTATGGATCCCCCCTTGGACATTCTATATTCTGTGGGAAAGGGAGGATAAGACACGTTGCTATTACACTGTAGAGCAGACAGCCACGGCTCTGGATTGTGATCTATTATCAAATCAGGAAAACCGCTCATTTAATACCCATGTGTTCTTAATTCAACCGGGCTGCTCACAAAATGACTCCAAATGAAGGTGATGTTGTCATGGAACACCCTTTGTCTTCCATTCTTCACAGCCACTGTTGTCGGCTGGTAAGGGGTCAGATCACAACTCTATTTGGCCTCCCAATGTGCCAATAATCTGGTTTAAGAGAGAAAAGTTCACGTCTACAGAGTATCCACAGGTGAGGAGCTGCTCTCAGAGTGGTTAGATCAAAAGGCTGTTGTATCAAAAAGGGGAAAGGGGCCCAACGGTCCGACAACCCTGGGCTCCAAGGCCGACCAAGGGCCTTTTCAGCCAACCGGGACACACCGACACCTACCAGACATTCAAAATAGATTCATTGTTATAAATAAATTGCTATTAATTGCTATGACGTCTGAATACTCTGAATTAAAGCAATGCCAGCCAATCAGTATTCGCGTAAAATCATTATCATTTGACAAATAGTGACATGTGAACCAATGATCGTCTGAAAGTCCATTCGTTCACTGTAGATTTAGGGTGCCAAAATATAATGGAAATACAACAGATAAACTAGGGTATCTGAGAGAATATTGGTTTGGGTAATAGAAATAAAAAATGGAAGATTTTCCTTACTATAGTTTTGCACAATTTCTTCCTGTATTTGAATTTGAATTTGAGTTTTAAGTGCATAATCTGTACTAATCCAGAGACATCGTTCCCCTCAAAGAAACCTTAATCCTTCTTTATAATTACTAATCCTCCAAAATCCCATGTCATATTACACTGAAAAGATGAGAGAAATGAAGCCCAGGGTGATAGATACAGTAAACCAATATCAGGGGAGACCTGCTAACGGATTTCAGTTTCCAGATATACCTTCTTCCATAGCATGCTAATGTCAGAGAGCAGTGGTACTAGGGACTAAAACTGGGCCTTAAACTGGGTCTAAACTTCTTTTAAAATTACATAAGTGAGGCTGTTACTTTCTGCAGAAGATTACATTCGATTAATGATTTCTCATGTGTTGTGTCGAATGAAACGCATCAGAAATTGAACTGGAATCCTTTACTTAATTTAAAAAAAAGATTTAAAGTCTGATAGATGTAGCTATGTTTTGCCATTGTCTGGCCTTCCAGCAAGGGCGAGAGTGTTCACAAATCACTCATTGTGTCATAACATAGCTGGCTGACATGTCAAAGCCCACTGCTATCACCGAATATCAATGTTAAAACACCATTCCACAACACCGAACAAAGGGCTACACTATCCCCCTGACATGACCTCTTACTCTCTGTTCAGAGCTCAAGCTTATCTGTACCCCACTCCCCTCCCCCACCCCTTCAACCATCTGACGCCTGGTCATTTGTTACTGTGGAGACACATGTGTTGGGACAGGGCCTCCCACACCCTGGTGTTCAGGCGACACCCAGGCCGCAGAAGGGAGCGCCCACTTTACCCCTCCTTCCGGCTCCCCACACCTGAGGGAAACTGGCTGGGGGACCTGTGGGGTGGCAGCCGTGTGATGGTTGGCTCCCTTTCAGGCCGTCGGGGTACAGTCTCTTTAAAGCATTTCAGTTTCACACACGCATGTCCAAGTTAATCCTAATTTAACTGATACGAAAGCCCCTCGGTGTCATTTAGAATGTGGCTTAAACACATCAATTAAAATTCAAATCATTTTAACGTCTGGGACTCTTCCCGATAAGGTTAATTCAGTTAAACTCAGAGTTAAATATTAAAATAAAAGAGAGATATTTATTAACATTGCTCCACAGAGAAATATTCTGCTTTTTTAATGCTTGAAGTTTGTGAAATTTAATGAAACAAACTGTTTTACCCGGTGATAAAAGTGAAAATGTAATTTAACAGTTTGAGTTTTACTTTTCACTTTGTGTGTGTGTGGGGGGGGGGGGGGGTGTAGTTCCCCACACTAACTTTGTAATTATGTGTCCTCAAAACTATACATTGATGATACTTTAGATGACGCACAGACTATTCTAGGAACATAATCTGTTAAAAGATATGTCTCTTGTTCACTACCAACTCGTATAATATTTTTAGACATTGGGAACTTAGAATTTGCACTCTGCTAAATTTTTCAGCAACAGTAAGGGAGTCTTACCCTCCCCCTCCTCTGGCGGATCCTTTTATCATTTCCCCTTACTCGGGACCCCCTGCCCCATACACCCATGGGTCTAGGTTACCGATAGTGTTTGGTTATTGATACGGAGTAGGAGTGAGTTCTGGGTGGTCAGGTAACACTGGTGTTGTGAGTTTCTTCACGTCGGCCGACGTCCGATTGTACCAGTAGGTAACAAATATGGATTTCTAGTTTTTCCAGTTAAACAGTGTTACTTTCTTGGAAATGATTAAGGATGAGAAGATCAGATTTTTCTGATGGTGGAAAGAAATATTAAGATTGGATAAATCTCCCAGGTGTTTTGGGGCCAAAAATCTCAGATAGAATGGTAATGATTTCCAGAATTCATAAACGGGTCTGCAGTACCAGAGGGCATGTATGTATGTATGTGTGTATGTATGTATGTATGAATTTGGGGACTTTTTTGTGTACACTGAGTACAGGTTTGTTTCCCAGAGGTTTTGAGTATTCTCTGAAGTAATTCATATTGAATAAGCTGTAGTTTTGTGTTTATGGTATATAGGAATGAATTTCTGATGATGATTTCCAGTTTTGGTCATTTATCTTAGCATTTAGGTGTTTGTGCCATTTTTCTGTGGGAAAGGGTTATGTGACTGCTGTAAGGTAGTTATTTTACAGATCTGTGTATTCCTGTGTATTGTCTGTGTATTTTACAGATCTGTGTATTCCTGTGTATTGTCTGTGTATTTTACAGATCTGTGTTCCATTCCTGCCAGTTCATGCAAATTTATGTACAATGGTGGCGGAGCTAACAATCTTACAGATGTTTATTATGGTTTTAATTGAATTCTTCAGCTAGATACATGAATAGCACTGGGTTTCAGAGAATTAATTTTTTTCTTTGAGTTGTTGGAATAATAGGCGAATGCTATTTGACATTTCTTAAAAGGCCCCCTTGGGTGCATGAGAGCACTTCCCCCCCACGCCGACGGGTTTGAAAGCTACGGTCTCTTTGTCCTCGCTGCCAGGATCGCCGCGTGGAAACGGAGCGGCACAAAAGAGCAACGAGCCGGCTCAGACGGACAGGTCGCGACTCCTGCCCCGTATCACCGAAATCATCGGCCTGCGGGGAAGGATTCAGTGACCGTGCCAGTTTAATACTCGTCTGACATTTAGACGGACACCTGTCACCGTAAGTGACTGCGTAATGGAGAACACGCTGATAATAATTTGATTAAACCCTGGACCCCGCTACTCACGAACACGCGAAAGGTTCTTTCTTTCTTATGGCATAATATTTTGAAAAAGGCTAGAAGAAGCAAGCGAACCAAATAAGAAACGGTAGCATGCGCTGGCATGGAAAAGCTTCTTATGAGACCTGAGACTTTTCTAATATCGCCCACAGTGTCACTGTCCACCTGTCGATTCAGCAGTGTTCAGGATACTAGTGAGGAGCTTCTTCTCAAAACATCCTCGCTTTCCAAATATATCCGTTTCTGTAGCTGCAAAGGGGATTTTCCTTTGTGAGTTTGAATTCTCATGAACAAAAAGGTTTTGGTTTTTTATTTGATGCCTAATTTCTTTGAATTCTCCTAACTGATTCACGTTCGTTTTAAAATCTGAACTGTGTTAGTTCAAAGCTGGCTCCTTGGCTATGGAGAATTTTTCCTCCAATTAATTTCAGCTACCCATCAGCCTCTACTCTTTTTTGTGCTGTATCAAATGCTCTGACCTTCCTTTGCGCTTTGCAGTTGGGTCTCCATTATTCTAACCTACAGGGTTCTTTATCAGTTTTCCGCCTTTATTTCCTGCTATTTTTAACATTCCGCAAAGGGTGTACTGTCATCCATTTATGATGCAGATATAAACACACACTGTTGTAAGGTTTTTTTCTTTTTTCGATAATATCTTTAAAAGAACATCCGACCTCATGAACTACATATGCCTTTTCTGCGAGATGTTGTTATGACCAGATGGGTAGAACCGAGGACGCCAGAGCTGGCCCAACTGAAAGTATCTCGATCGTTTCATAAAGTCTTAGCTCTTCTTCATCACTGCCTGCCAAAGGCTTTGGCGCGTAATAAGATACTGCACTTAGGTTTGTTACTGGACCGACCGTCTCAACTGTAGACGCAGTAAAAGAGCGCTCGTATTTTCATATTTGAGAGGCAAATGTTAAATGTAAGCATGCGGAAAGTCAGGGATATGTATCGAAGATCGATACCATTGTCTGCGACGTCTGTGTGACACGCTGCTTCCCTTGCGTCAGATTTTTGGGGAATGTCAATCACTAATTATTCCCGCTCTAACGCAGAACCTATTTCCTGTGGAGAACCATAAAGTACCTACTTACTTGCCACGCGGTGAACCCATCGTGACATCGTCAATCATAGCAATGCACAGAGGATTTCTGCTCCATTGTCGCGTGGTATTAGCAAGAATCGGATGCAAATGCAGATTGAAGTTGATCAAAGGGGGGGTGTTTATTGGAAATAAAATATGTACCATTGCATAAGTGTGAATGTGCTTATACTATGTTAAAATATAATAAACTGAAAAAACATGTAAATACATATTGGTAAAATATAAATATTTAGAACCTTTGCTATTTAACACTCTAGACAATACAAACTGCTTGCAAGAGGAAGTCTTGGTTTTGCTTGCTCCAAGACTGAAAGATGTTGAAATCCAACGTTTCGTGGTACATCATAAAAATTTTCAAACCCAAAAACCGAGGACAAATTTGTAGAATCCTGCAAATGACCAAATAGAAGTTAAGGGCAAAGCCAAATGCTCAACATTTACCTGCTCCAAGAAATATATATATTTAAATTAATATATTAAATATATATCCCAATATCTTATACTATGCTAGCATAGATAGAAAGTATAGTTTATATTATAGTTTTATATTATATTATATGTTTTAACTCCTGTTTTGCTCCAAGCTATTCATGAAAACTGAATGGAACCCATATTATACAACTGCATTGATGAGCTACGCACTAATTGCACTAGCAGAAATGTCCTGTTTACAGATCCAAAAACAGCAGTGTCTTTTATTTACTGTCATTACGTACAATGAATCATGAGTGGTATAAAATTGACCCCACACCACATGCTGTCCATCAATTAATTGGTTAATCAACAACAAATGACTACTATGAAATGCACAATCTGTTCCAAAAAGTCTTCATTCAGATGCATCCGTTCACCCCTCCACAAAAAAAAGGGCTATCACTCATTCGCATAATAGGGTGCAAAGCGGGGCAATGTTTGGTCATAATCAAAATGCATTTATTCAAACAAAGTCGTCGCGCGCCACCTGTTTAATCTGGTGTTAGTCTTTCCGTAATCAACTCATAAGCTGAGTTTAAACGCTGGATTCATTATGGAGTCTCACTCTGTCAAGAATTATCCTTCTCAAAAAATGGAAAATGATTAAGAGGCAGGTCTAAGATTTAAGCAGATATATTGATACACAGTGAATTGAATCAGACAATTCAGTTTGCATTGCAGCTTATTCTCTACCTACAGCAGCGCAATACCAATCTTATTTCTACCTCTACCAAAGCAAACATGTTAAATGCGTTAATTGATATGCTAATTACCGGTCTGCATTTTGCACAGGAAAAATACATTTGCTGTATCTGCCCATCACTGAAAAACCAAGTAGGAAGTGTGGTGCGTGGGAAGTCGAAATGAGACCTTTGGCTATAAAGCCTCCTATTATTAATTATTGAACATTTATTTGGCAAACACTGTTGACTTAAAGAAAAAGACAAACTGTACAGATAAACAAAATCTAGTTTAGAGACGTTCTTATTCATTCTTAGTAATATGCCCGTTAAATTATCTTTGTGGCACGCCGGGGCGTGCTCGGTCCAAAAGTGATTAGACACAGGGAAGGCGAGAGCCAATTTACAGCACTTACTCTTCAGAAATTAAACGTGAAGAGTTCAAACTGCAATCTTCTTCAGAAGAACAGTCTGAACTAAACTAAACTATCAACTTTGAAAATAAAGTAACCCAAACTGAAGAAAGGCTTCTTCAAAAAATAATAGAAATAAACTGACTTTTTCAACTTGGACAAAATTGAAAGTCTAAACCCCCAACATCCTGCCTTCTCCGTGCTTGCTGTGCCTTCTTACAAGCACCCAAATTCTGTTTTGAAGTGACGCTTATATCCGTTTCCCAGTTTCTGTGGCACTTTGTCCAGGCGATATCAGTTCTCCTGTAAGACAGCCAAATGGAGCAAGGAGTGCACCACCCTACAAAACCACAAATCCCAAATTTGTTGAATGCTGCCTGGCTAATCTCAGATCATGTGCTTAATGCTGATACTGGAGCGTTTGCTTCCCTTCAAGACGTTACCCAGACTTTTTCTAGAAAGCAGGAAAGTGAAGCCGGCAAATAATGCATGAGATGTCTTTTTGTGTTTATCACGGAGGTTCCAAACCCTGCCCCTGCTTAAAAGTGTGAGCGCAGAAAGCACATTTCTGTAGTCATTACTCATTACATGCTTCCTATTCACTTTTAGTTAGCTTATTTCCTCATGTGGTTTAGTGAAAACACGGGTCTCGTACAGTGCATCACAATCAGGGAGATTATATTTTATATGAACACATCTTCCTTTGAAATGTCTCAGTTTGTGGTTAGCTAAGGGACATAAAATCTAATTCACTCTGTAAATTGAGCGTGACTGTTCCAATGTTGTTCAGAAAACGCCCTAAATTCACTAAACTTAACTTTTTAACTTTTTTTTTGTTCCTCCAAAAGATTGTGCAAGTAGGTTAAACAGTAACAGATAGTTCCCGAGAAAACAAATCACTACCTACATATAATTACAAAATTAGTGAACGCTCTCGCTGTAATTCTCAGCCACTCTAGGGGATGTTTAAGTCACATAGAACAGGGATAACATAACACATACTTAAGTTAACAAGGAGCCATTGTTAGCAACACATCCTATACAATGCAGCGATGAAAGAAAACTAAACTTCACTCCGTCTCTGTCAGAGGGCACACGTGCAATCAAAGAGATAAGGTCAACTTTAAATGTCAGAAATGTTTACCCTTTCAGGCTGACAGATTGACTGGTAATTATTAGCAAGGCCTCCATTTAAAAAAGCAACAACAACAGCAACAAACACACACCAAAAACAAATTGGTCTTATGTCCATGCTCCTATCGAGGTTTAATTGACTACATGGGACAATAGGGAAAGACAATGAAAACAAAAACACCTTTCATTTACTCGAAGCTAATGTGCTGTCTCTGGAGGTCACTCTTTTGTGTCGCGCTGCTTCAATTTGTAGGTGGGTAACAAAATGTTATTTCACAGAAGGTATTTTGTCGTAGTGTTCAACGCAAACATCAATTGATTTATGGTAATGAGGATCGCGTCGCTTTCCAAATGAGGATTAGGCGCCCATTTTGTTCTTTCACTCAACACAATGTGAGAAAATTGCCTGTTAAATACTCTTATTCCTACTAGTTTAAGCAATGCAAGCCATGCCAATTTTCATCTGTAATCGAAAACATTTGTATTGCAATAATAGGGGAGTAAACCGATATGACGGAAAAATGTTAGCAATTTATAGGCTGTTTTATTCATAATTATGAATGATTAATCTGATATATATTGAATATATTGTTTAATCCACTTGGGAATGCTTTGGTTAATTTCTACAAAATTCTGCAGAGAAATTGTATTTTCTGATTGGCTGTTGGGTTCACTATAAAAGGGAAATAGGAAGTAGAGTTAGTGAGAGGGGAAGATTTATGGTTTTTGACAGGCTGGTTAAATAAAAGTGGTTAAATAGAATCCAGTGCCATCCTGCATTGGTTTGAGAAACAGAGTCATCCATCGGCCTCAACACGAACCCCCAACTTGCAACAGTATTGATACGTTTAGTCGTAAGGTGGACATAAATGCACAGTACAGCTTCAATACCGGATTTCTTGGCCTAACAATCAGGGTTGAACATTAAATCAGAATTATGTAAGGGTTTGTGTAAGACTACTGTGAAAGACCCTGTATTTTCAGATCCAACCATGATGGACTTAATTCAGCGTAACTTTGACCATGCGTGTCACAAGGATGTGCAAAAAATGGATGAAGTAAAGTCCATATACATAAAAAACACTTCAGAATAATTAGTTTACTCGTTTTCAAGTTGTATTTAAATTCATAGAAGGGATGACATCACTAAGACCACCATTTAATTTCAGTTCAGAGATAAACAGCTTATTTGAATATCTTGTGGCAAGCTGTTTCAGATAATAAGACAGTCTGTAAGATCATTAATTAATACTGCTCTGCTGGAAATATTAACAATAAATAGTGTGAAATGTGCCTTGGCTCATTACTGCCCTGCTTGCTGATTGGTCAGACGGCATTCTAATGTCCAAAGTTCAGTACCCAACAGTCGCTTTGTCTCTCTAACGTCTTTGCAGGTTTTGGATTTAATATTATCTTTAAAAAGTCATCCTGTCGCAGGCTGTGAATGTGCCATGTCGAGATGGTCCCGCACAAGTCTCCCACTCAGTGTCCGCAACTAATCTGGTGACACAAAGCCCGAGTATTGATACAGTCGTGCTCTGGAATCGTTTCACACAATCGATTATTTTGTGCTTTTACACAGGCTGAGCGCGACCTTAAATGTTCTCCCAGTTTTAATTAAACAGAGGAAAAAAAACTGGAAACGATAAGTAAGATGGATCCGCCCATTACTGAAACAATTTTGCTCCAAGTACGGGAATGTTTTCTGCCGGTGTTTAGTATTGAGTATCTGTCATACCTCCGCGTAGATACAACCCATTAACCATGCGATTTAAGAACCAATCCATTCACAACTGGATTACTTTAAATTCCACTACGCTGTAGAAAGAATAAGAAAAAAAAACATGCTGTTTCATTACTTCTGTAATAAAAGGCGACGTGTAACAAAGTGCCAACAACTACAAGTCAATTTATTACCCTCTATAAGCGTTAAAATACGCTGGATCAATAGCTTAGGAGAGGCCAGAGTTCCAGGGTGCAATATGTCATAATTTTAATGAAATATAGATTTAAGACTATTAAACAGTGGTCTGGTGTTGAGAGAATTGCTCACTTTTTCACTCCTAAACAAAGCCATCTATTTAACTGTGGAGAAATCAATACCAAGGCCATGAACAATATGTGCCTTCTAAATGTGAATACAGTTGCACTTCAGACTGTAGAATACATCATAAAGGAGAGGGGATTGCATTTTTAATAATTGAAAGTGGTGTTTCCAATAAACCTGTCTTCTACTTAGAAAAAATATCATACTCCTTAGGGGAGATACCAAGCAACGTTCAACACTTGTTTTGGCTGCATATCTCTCAAAATTTGACTCACGGATTGATTGTTTTAAAACGCTAATCTGTTCCAAAATTTACCATTTTCTTCAAAAAATGTATATTTCAGGCTATTTAAAAAAATCTATTGTACGTCTAGTCGAATGAAAGGTTTTGGTCCTAAATGCATACCATTGGCAATTGCTTTGGCAGTGCATTTTAATACAAAAACGAATACTGTCACATGGAGATATTTTGACAGCTGGGGAAAAACAGCATGCTACAATTCAGTCTGTTATCTCCTGTCCTTGTCGTAGGAAATGGCTAGTCAGGTCTCCATACATGAAGCAGAATCCACGCTGCGCGTTCTGCCTAAATACTCTGCTATAGCATTGGCCTCAATTGCCACAGCCACAATTGTGATTAATTGAAGTACCAGGAAATTCTTGAGTGACAAAGAGATAGTGCCTGCACAAATGTGTTAATTGCTACTGCATCGTGGCTGGCGGATAACAACCAAGCTTCCATCAGATGCTCACTGTGTGTCCCCCGCTAACTACGCCAGAACAACGTTCACGAGGGCTGTGTCATTGACTCGGGAGCCTCTCCAGCAACTGAGGATGAAATATATTGGCAGCGAAAGCTCCCTGGTGAAAACACTAACAAACAAACAGAAGGGCTGAGAGACCACGAAACCCCCCGCGAAAGGTGAAAATGAGACAGACAGGCACCCGAAATGGAAACAAATGCGTCGGGGAGTCAGCCATCCTGGCAGGTTCGGATACACACCTCTACATCCACAGGCTGGATATCGGTTGCAGTTGACTATGGCATGGTACAATTAAATCTGTCCCAGAAGAGCTTTTCCTATTTACTCCCTCAACGACAAGGGGAATATGTAAAGGGCAATGGTTACCGGAGATAACAAGCTGCTTCTGTTGGCGACAAAAAGGCAGTACTTTCTCTGTGTTTTTGGAAATATTTGTACATTTAGAGCAGCTGCTACTTGCATTAAGGTTATATTACACTGGAGTTTCTCAGAAACTGAAAGGTGAAAATTTAGTTTGACAGAAAAAAATGGGGATGTAAGGCTCCTCCAAATGACTGAGTCCTAAGTGGTGTGTTAATAGCCTCCTCAGAGCTGAATGATTGACCCATAAAATGTATGTTGAATGTTTAAGTGGATTTAATGGGCCTGGTAAAAGACGGTCAAATATCTCTGTCAAAACCGTTGACAACGTAGCATTTTGAAAGGTTTTCACTTTTCACTTACCTTTGATATCTCACTTAGGCCAGAACTTCTTCCTGTTTTATATCACATGAAGGAAACTGTGTTTATGGAGGGCTCCATCATTATTTAATCTTTCTGGGATCAGCTTCAGATATTTCTGCATGGCTGTAAGCAAGGATATCCATGGCCTGTCTCTCTATGAATGATCCAAAAGAGCTCAGGCAAGGAGAATCCCTTCTTGCATAGCTTTTACAGTATCATGCACAAATGTATTAAAGTCATTCAAAGGTTATATATGCATGTGATAGCGTACTGGTTTAGGAATTTCTGCAATCTCAAAAATTTTCATGAGAAAGCCCAGCCGTTTTGCCCCTGAGCAAGATGTCCAACCTGAATCGCTTAAGTAAACATCACAGGTAGCCAAACTGACTGGCTAAGAAACAAAGACACTAGCCTGGGGACTAGCTCAGTGGTCCCGTCCCCAAACACTGCAATCTTATGGAGGGGAGTCGACAAATCCCGCGACTAACGATCGAGCACAGAAAGCTATGCAGTCACCTACTCGGATTAAAGCGATAACATACCATCTAAATTTTGTCATCGTTGTTAGGACCATAACTTCTAAACTTGACATCCTGTGCGATCAAAATATCAACAACATTATGACTTTGTGGACTCCTGATGAAAAGTGTAAATGTTTGTGTCCTTTCCGTGTCATCTGTATGTTCATTTAATAACTCTGTACTATGATTAAATAGGAAAAACACAAACCAGATACCTGCTGGAATAATGATGTGTTGGTAACCTTTTAGCTGATTATTACAATTAGGTATGCAGCTGGAGAAATAAACTCATTCAACAGTAGGCCCTTATTTATTTATTAGCAGAATTGAATAAACGATCCCTGGTAATCTAGGAAGATAATGGTTTGGAATGCAACAGCAATCATCAATGTTTGTTTCAGTTACCGCTGTCAAAATATGTAGTATTTCAGAGGTTTTCTTCTATTTGTAAAATACAATTTTTTTCAAAACATTTAAATGTTTTCAGAATCAATATTTTGATATATTCTTTTTAAAGACATTAAAGATCAGTTCTTCACCTGGAGTTTGCAGGGGGAAAAAACAAGAAAAAAACTAATTACCTTGCCACAGCAGGTTTTCAGATACTGACTTCTTTAGCTTGGAGAATTCCACTGGCTTGGGGCGAGGTGAGGGACAACAACAGGAAATGAACACACACACACACACACACAAACACACACACACGCGCGCGCATAGGGGGACTAGTGGGTGAAATGAGTGGCGGAGCATCCCCACCCAAAGCCAGGAGAAAATTTGGTATACGAGTTCATCATAAATTGGACATGGCACTTATTATGAATTAGGGTCGGGTGCCGGGTTTAGAAAAAGGGCAGTCAGTTTCCTCAGGGCCGTATGAGGAAACCCTGACTAACAATGACGCAGGCCGTCTACAGTGAAGTGCAGTGCAGTACAGAGCAGTGCAGTACAGAGCAGTGCAGTGCAGTGCAGTGCAGTACAGTGCAGTGCAGTGAAGTACAGAGCAGTGCAGTGCAGTACAGTACAGTACAGTGCAGTACAGAGCAGTTCAGAGCAGTGCAGTACAGTCCAATTGGGACTAGGATTGGGGGGTTGTGAAATTTGCTTTGTTTTGTTATTATGCCAAAATCTTTACCTGCAGTGTCTGTGTTTCGTCGATTACAGCACAAACGATCCCGTGGGAGGAACAGTCTCCTACAATATTCAATATATTCCACTTTTGAAAATGAATCTATGGAAATTTGAGAATTTGGTTTGTTTTATTCTTCTTTAGTTTTCCTTCCATTTGGTACAGCTGAGTCTGAGGCATTTTGCACGATTGAAATACACCACCAGGCCTCATGAGCACTCTGCACAGTTTGCCTGTTCTCTGTGCACCATTAGCTCTGACAATCCATTCATTCTGCGGCAGCACGCATGGCCAAGACAGAACCAAGGACACCGCGAACAGGGGAGGTGTGCACGGAGAAACCACGCAGCCGAGCGTGAAATCACCTCTCTGCAGCTTTAAGGGCTTACGTAGGTTTTCATTGGCCAGTCCATGCCGTTATATGCCAACAACGCCATTTCCCTTGAATGAATATTTAAATATTTATTTAAAGTTGTGTGTGTAGATCACACAATCAGTCCACACCGACTTGAGATGACACTGGAAAAGGCACTGTGATACAGATATGTTCTCCTCTTCCAATTTAAACACAACAGACGACTTTCTGTTTAATTTAAGCTAAATGAGCAGAAGTTGGGAAAGGGCTTCACTTAATCATCGGATCATCATTGGCAAGATATGTGTCATAATATCCCTAAAAACATTCTCCAATATGACCGTATGTAAATTCCGAACGTAAATTCCAAAAGGATAGAAAAATTCTGTCATTTCTGAGAAGAAATTTAATTCCTCAGTGCAAAATGTATATCAAGAAAGGATTCACTGGAAAAAAAATGGCCGGGCAATGAGGTGAAACACTGAGTCACAAGGAGACTAGAGCGAGCCTCTTCTGTTAACCATAATTAGATCATCACAGAAACGCTCAGTAACCCAAAGTAAAAGTCTGGTCTGGCAGAATGGGTGCAACACCAACAAAAATGGTGTTTGTAATTCGTTTAACAGACACCCCTCTGCTCCCAATTGTCCTTACTATCAATGGATGTGTCTCGGCACCCACGACCAGGCCAAGTTAAAGGCTTCAAGGCCATAAGTTTCAGTGAATTTTCCATGTAACTAAAACCTTATTCAAACGTTTTCAGGACATCCCTTTGCTGTGACTGTGAGCCTTGAGAGTCCATTACGTACAAGTGCACTTTGTCTGTTATTTCACATCCATTTGTCAAAACATCTTTATGAAGGAATAATCAGGGCTTGAGTTGTATTGTATGTTTATTCTGATACAAAACAGTCTTAATATGTTTTTTTGTTTTGTTTTTGCTGTTAGTACATTAGACTAAAGTAGACTTGTGTAACTCCTGCCCTTCGCAGGACCTGCATGTTTTACTTGTTTTTATACTGTTGAAATCATCTCGACTGGTGTCCTGGTTCTAAATTAGTTGGAGACTGCAGAAGCTGGAGTAACCCATCCGTTCCTTACAGCAGTGGTTCCAAATTTGCGATCCTGAAAGTCCCTATGTGTGCAGGTTTTTAGTCCCGTCCAGCACTTAACCAATAGCTTGATTGGCCTCATTGCGCTGATCTGGTCTCACAGATCAACCTGCAGAGAGGGTTGATCAACCTTGTGTTTGGAGATCCTCAAGAGAAGCATGATTGAGAAACCCTTGTCTTAAAAGAATGTGCTAAAAGCTAGTGGCACGATTTGGGAAAAGGAAAATAATTACAATGGTAGCAGTAGTAAATGATGTTTTGATGCTGGAAAATAAAACAAAATATATATATAAGTCAAAAAAGCCTGTAATATTGAACATCTTTAAAAGGTAGGATTTCACCATTTGTCTTAAAGGATTCCGTACAGCAGATCCCAGAACCCTGCTGCTGGAGTGGCACAAACCAACAGTTTATCAAGGTCTCTCTATTTGCTGAAACAATGAGTACCGGGGGCACTTTGTCATCTGTGGTAATTAGGCATAAAAATTTATCTAATTTAGCAATTAAGGGTCTGAGTGGAACTAAAATCATGACTATCTCTGGCACATATTAATATACCTTGAAAGTCTGTCGGAATAAATTTGGTGTGAACCAAGCTTTTTGAAATATTTGAAAATGACAGATGCTGTAAAGATTTTCGTGAAAAGATGGTTACGTCGGCGTGATATTTCACCCAGTGTTTGGCATTGCTTCCAATCTGCTACCTGCAAAAATCCCTGAAGAGCAGATAAGTTTATAACCGGAGGATACTGGGAGATTTCTAAAAGCTGTGTGAATGATTTACCTAACCTGTGTGAGGACTCTGTATTTTACAGTTTAAGTATATTCACAAAACCACATGACACACTTATGATGCAGCTCTCTTCAAACTGCAGCTATGAGAGCAGCAGCGGAATTCTAATTCATGTGTTTGGGCCTTCAAATATTAGTCAATACAACATGAAGTGCGCCTATACTGTCCTCAAAATGTGTTGCATTCCTGTCAATTTAACTCCAAAGTAAACAAGCAAATACTTCCAGGGGGTTTTAGTGGATAAAAAACCTAGCGTTGCACAAACCAGCAGTTCAGCTTACAATTGTCTAATTCTACGCTATTTCTGTTAATGTACCTTGTGGGAGGTTTTCAACCATTAATCTGTGGTAGTTAGCTACCCCAAAGAATTTCACTGTTGCTAGGGGATCTCACTGTAGGTTGCTAGGAGATCCCACATCAACCCGCAGTCCTTTTGTACTTTGATTGAAAGATAAATTACAAACAATCTTTTTTTTTTTTTTTTTTTAACAATTGCAATTACATTGCCAAAATCCACGCCATGGTAATTTTTCTATCTGCAGACAAAGGTGTAATGTTTAAGGTGACAAGTATTGGAGTTCTCACAAATCATGTACAGTGCCTATTGGAAATACTCACTTTTCAACATTTTTTGGTTTTGTACAGTAACAAGTACAATAATGCAGACAAATTAGTTGTCATGTTGCCCAGTGTTAAGATGTTATTCAGTCTACCACCCATCAGACGAGTAGAATATGAACTATGGAGACGGGGGGGGGGAACCCAAGGATTCCACGGCTCGCTGGTTCTCCGGAGCCTGTTTCTGGTGGAATTGCTGGCATCATTGCCTATATCGAATTGAAATAAAAAGCCGTCTCTGTTGGGTGAGCAGTCAAAGGGGACTTTTATGCAAATGTGACCTCCAGAAAAGTTACCTCTTCGGGAAGTTTACATCAGCTGCGTGAAAGCATTTTTTTTGGGGGGGTGAAACAAGTTACTGAATATCTCAATTAATTAATAAGTGAAAATAAAAGAAAACTGAAAAGAAAAAGAAATTAAGTAATTCTTAGGAAATAGTATTGCAAGGTGAAAAATCGGTGTGTTGAAATAAAAAAGGTACTGTCTCCGTGCTCAGTGTTTATGCTGGATGTGAATAATTAACAATCAGCTCACGCTCAACCTTTGGCAAATTGGATGGTGTTAATTGGAAATTATTTTTTGATCTTTGTGTGTGAGAACCATCATACAGTACATGAGTTGATCCGAGATTGAAATGAAACCTTTTGGAGGTTACGCTTTAATTGAACCATATCCATAGATATGAAAAACATGCAAAAGACCACTATTGACCTCATCTACCTGGGGTAAAAGTGCACTAAATTGTTGTTTGACATGATGTCTGGATGTTTTTAATTATCACATTCAACATGACATTTCTCTTGTATTAACAGTCCTTATCAGGTCTTTCTGAGTGTGTGCATGCTTTTGTGTGCTCATGTGTGCATGCTTTTGTGTGCTCATGCTTCTGTGTGTGTGTGTGTGTGTGTGTGTGTGTGTGTGTGTGCTTGCGTTTTTAGTTTCTGCTTTGTAACCACAGGACGATGCACTGTAAATGGTTAAAGCGTATTTACCGCTCACCGCACCCATATTAAACCTGCTTCCTTTGCAGGTGCCCTTGCTGACCTTGCTGCTGTTAAACCCTGCAGGAGTCTAGTTTTCCCATTGCACTCTGTAACTTACGTTTGCTTATCTGAAAAAAAAGCCAGTGCTTTTTTGTTATCATGCTGTGGCCTGAGTGCCATTTTTTACAGTTTTACGTTAAGCAAATTAAATGCTGTTTAATGGCTGGTAACCTGACCAATGACCAGTGGCTGTAGGTGCGGAGACATTACTGCAATGGCATTAACCTGAGTAATGACCAGGGGGTGTGGGTGTGGAGACGTTGCTGCGTATGGGAAAAATCTAAGTAATGACCACTGGATGTTGGTTGTGGAGACGTTGCGTATGGGAAAAATCTGAGTAATGACCAGTGGTTGTGGGTGCGGAGACGTTGCGTATGGGAAAAATCTGAGTAATGACCAGTGGATGTGGATGCGGAGACGTTTCTGCGTATGGGAAAAATCTGAGT
>JAOVYW010001536.1:0-17796 GCA_025775045.1 Hiodon tergisus | reverse complement strand
GGCCAGCTTCATGGGACAGCGCTGTGTGTAAAACTGTGGGCCAGCTTCATGGGACAGCGCTGTGTGTAAAACTGTGGGCCAGCTTCATGGGACAGCGCTGTGTGTAAAACTGTGGCGAACCATCTCTACTGCTCCTAATGACTAAAGGGCCAAGTACTTTCCATAGATAGTTCAGTTCCAATGAGACCTTTAAAAAAAAAAATCATTTTTAAAAGTTATTTGTTATAATAGTTCTTCAATGTATATTGCGGAAGGTGACCTATAGGGTGCCAAGAAAAAGACAGATTTTTAGGATAATTTCATGATTTTAGACAAAAAAGGGGCAATAACCTAGCACTATGGAGTGAGTATCTCACGTGCTAGCACTAATTAACCTCAGAGAGCATTTTAGATGCATAACATGTTTAAACGCGTGTCACAAAAATAAACATGCACCCCTTTATACAGATATGTTATTAGTTTTGAAGTCCTCAGTGGAATCTGCATAATTGTTATTATTATCCATTGGCTGGCTTGAATGCTACTGGCAGCTATTAGGAAAAGGATTGGAAATTGTTCGAGAGGGCCCCCAAATGGTCACGTTTTAATCACAGAAGTGAAGTGATCTGGCCGGGGAGTGGAGGTGGGTGGAGAAGCCAGAGGATATTAATAAAGTTTGGTAAGTCACTGACCCACAACTGGGAAACAAAACTGGAATGTTTTAGTTTGGGTTCCGGGATAGAATGAATGTGTTATTTTTCTTCTGTCTGTCACTCACTCTGCCCTTTTCCAGATGAACAGACACAAATAAGACAGCTCATAGTCATCTCAATATTACACTGAGCCCACTTCTATCCCAATGCAAAATGGATAAACATGTGAAAGTGTGGATTGTGAATGGGCATATCGCAATGTTGTCCAAGTTGTCCACTGTAAAATTTAACTACTTTTATTTGCATGGTTGAAGATGGCTTAACATGATATTGATCGCCGTGCATCCTCCAGCAGAAAAGTCCTTATCTGGTCTAATTCTGCTTGTCTAATACATTCAACATGTGAACTTTTTGTCTATAAATCAAGCACAATTCTGACCAACACTGGATTTCCTGAGACCGCTATACTTGAAAACATAATGACTGCCACATACTCATATTCCATCAAGGTGCTGTGAACTGAGACATATTTAGACCTGTCAACTCAAACAATACAGCTAACACTGGACTGTTAAGTGTTCAGGCAAGAGAGAAGGAAACTTTGACAGTTAATTGCTGCAGACAGCTGTCAGAATAGTAATGTAATATGTTTTAGTGTATTGATGCCATAATTATGTTTACACTCTTACATCTCGCTTAGGGATGATTGGGTTGCTAGGTATAAATACCCCTCTGAGGGCAAGAAGGAACACATTAGGTTTCTCCTTTACTGCAAGTTCATTTTGCATCTTTTGGCAACTGTCTAGTTAAACTTTTTTCAAATACTAATGGTTCTTTTTAGTTTAAAATATGTTAGAATTTTTAAAAATTCTTTAGCAAATTCACTACAATCAGTCATGATGTAATCATTTGTGGGGCTAGACATGCTAAAAAATATCTGAAAATTAATATTTCCTAGATGACTGTTAGCTTACATATATATGGTTTGATAATTACATTAAAAACAAATATATTGTGGATGCATTGCCAGAGCAAAAACACTAATGAGGAATATCCAATCTGCACTGTTTATTTTCGTTTTTGAATGGCATCACATTCAAACCCCAGTTAGTGGTAATATCAATTATATGTGACCTTTCTGAAGCCTCTACAAGGCTGTCAGGCAATATCCTTGATCAATATGTACGTAAGATTAGATTCAGGCAAGCAGATGTGAATTATGTTTCCCCCGAGTAATATCCATAATTCTCTATTACATATTCTCCAAATGACTAATAAAGTCAAGCCCTCATTACTGTGTCTCTCATAGGCACTCTAAGTAGCATTGCCCAGAGACTTGCATGTTCTCAAATGTCTTGCAGAAGAAGCCATCAAGTCATTACACCCAATATAACCAAGAGCGCATCCAATAGTAGTTTGCTTACAGCCTGGATTAAATGAAAAACGCTGAAGTAATTATAAGCAATAATAATAAATAAAAAAAAATAAGGGGCCATTGCCAATTATGTTTCAGTGTGTTATGTGTTATAGTTTGTTGGGGGGAAAGAAGAAGAAACAAGTATAAATGTACATGTTTCTTCTTCTTTGCAGAGTTTGTATTAAATTGTATGAAATTGTATTAAGGTATCTTAATCAAATCATATATGAAATGGTCGTTTCCAAGGTGACTGATTAACATCCACAGCTGATTCAGTGAATTCTTGGCAGTATATTGTGCATAAACACGACATTGTTTTTTGTTGTTGTTGATTTTGAATGTGGACATTTGACACTTTGAATGCAAATTTTTAGATGTGAAATATATATTTCTGAAAAGGATTTTGAAATTTTTAAAAATCGTAACCGAATTGAATTCTACACGTGTTTCATGTTAATTTAAATACTAATTACCTACACGCCTCAGCTATATAAAACGACTTAAAATCAACACATTAATATGATAGATTCTTAAAATAAAACAATTTTATTATATTAATAAATAATAGGGATATCTAGCAGGTTTTAGAAAGGCAGCAAATAGTTTGAGTCAAAATTGTAGGTTCACAGAAAACTTAAAAATTATTTAGACTGTCAAGGGGAGACTGCATCGAAACGAGAAACAGTGGTCGCAAGTCAAAGCTAACAGACAGTAATTGACGGATACTCAACAGGATAATTGTTAAAAACCACAAATAAACAGTCACAGGTATTACTAACTTTGGTAGTGCTGTTATTCGGGCGCTCTTGTAACTCGGGCAAAAGCAAAGCATAAACTGGTGTAATGAACATAAAACATGGACTTTGAGTAATTGGGTCAGGTCATTACGCTGCATGGTAGAATTACAGCCAACGCCATTGTTTCCTCAAGTTTACTCTAAAACGATAAAGCCCCCATACAAAACAGATTCAAGAGTGATTTCCTGAACCCCAGAATGATGACACCGTCCATAGCCTCCTCAATCGCCAAATCTGAACGCCATTTAACCTTTATGGAGGTATCTTCAAACAAACTTCTTCTTTTTTTTACTCGTAGGTCATTTCTATGTGTACTTTTACGTCTATTCGGGAAAATATTGTCTTAGGTAGCAGTACTCCTAGTTGAGACGGATTTGGCTGTACACAATCCACAATCGCAAATCTCTAACTTTTATGGTTTTTTGAGGGTTAACCATTAGGGAGCAATCCCAAAATAAATCTCCAAACCGTCGTATTTGTATTTAAACATGAGCGTTATTTTCATTGACGTTTAAAAACCAAGATCACAATAATATTAGACTGCTAACGCATCATTAAATAACCCTGATTTTCAGAGGTATAAAACATGGACTATTATCATTATTATTGGTATGGGTATCATTATTTTGAAGTTCCCTTTTCTGTTACATCTGACGAGTTTCAATAGGTCACTACTGCAGTCCAAGACAGTTGTCACTCAGGGGAATTGAATAGTTTCTAGACGACTGCTTCAACAGATCCCCAAGCGGAAAAGTACCATGAATAACTAAACGAGATTCACATATCCAATCGATTCTCAACTGTGTTATTCACAGGATCTTCCTGAAGACCCAAAGCAAAACATAGAACTGCAGGTCATAGACCATGACATCGAAGGTCATCCAGGAGAGTGCAGGATAAAAAATGGCTTGAGAAATGAATTTGTTGGATTCTGAGCTGTTCGGTGATCTTATCAAGACCGCGATGTTGCAACCGTAGATTGTTTTTGTGGAAAAGCAATAATATATATTCGAGAAGCATTTCTTCAGGTTGAGAAAATGACAGCTCAAGACGTTCATTTAGTTATCAAAATATTTTTTAGAAATGCTCTATTTTACCTGGAACTGCACTCGGTTGAATCCAAACAGCAGATTAATAGCAAAAATTAGATACTGCACGAAAACACAACCGCTTGGCCAGAGCCTGTTGTCAGCGAAATTCAATGCAAACATACAAGGCACTCAATATCACCGCAAAGACCAACATGTAACACAGTGGTTCCAAACCTTGGGGTCGCCATTTATTATATTATTTTTTTAATGTAGCCTATCAATACAAACAGTCATGATTGTAATAATAATAATAAACCACACACACAGACACGCTTTAAAACAACTAAATGCATCCTACATTTTCCACTTCCCCTCATAAAAATCGAGGATACGGCTAACTAAACTCGGCATATCTTGATCGTGAACTTGAACTTGAGCACAAGTAACCAGACTGTAGCATGCAGCAGTAAAGACAACGGTTTTATGGTTCACTTTATTTTCATCCCCCATTTAAACAAAACATAGAACCCAAACAAGCCGCCCGGGTCCCTCATGGAATCGCCGAGGTGGCTTGAGCTAAACACAAAATAAGTCCGACAGAAAACTCAGGGACGTTCGTCGTACTCCGCCACTTTCGCACTTTCCCCCCGGTTCGTCGTTTTCTCAACCGTCGCATTAAATATGGAGAGTTAAGAAACACCGACATATTCATAATACATAAAAATACATAAATGTCATGGATGGATAGAGCCATAACTTGTGAGCCCCCGTGATAATAGAAAAGTCTTTCTTTATCATGGATGTGGCCTGTTTACATATTTGTAGTCTACTTAGCTCTTTTTTTCCATTGTTTTATTTGAATCATTGTTTGTTCGGCATTTGCAGCCTTGTAGATACATATCCTGTACTGGGATACAATCCTCATTGTGCATTAATCTGTGGCTCGTCCTGGCTATTCTGCCTCCGGCTGTTTCCACAATCATGTACATAAAATAGCTTAAATCGGTTCTAAAATGAATATTTACAGTACAGCATTAAAAAGTATTACATGATCGAAAACAAATACATTTTGTAAAATATTGTCAATGCTTTGAGTGTCTGGAGTTTTGTGAAGTCAAAAAGGGGTCAAAAGTCAATAAAGGTTGGGAACCACTGATGTAACATATCGAATGGGTCTTATTCATTGCATTAATTCTGTAGAGGAAAAAACAAAAAACTATGTAGAGTAAAAAGCCAAATAAATGGTGTAAGTGTTGTTGTTTTGTCAATAGCTCAATGTAGAAGCTTTGTATTCATTGTTGAGATGTATCAGTGCATAAATAAGCTCATGCTTTAAATTTAATTTAATTATGGGACTAAAGTCAGGAGTAGTTACCACATGTTTTCACTCCTCATGTTGACTTTGGCCCTCTTGGTTGGTGTGAGAATATGTTTGTTTGCTTGTATGTTGTTTTTCTTTTGTTTTGTTTTTTTATTGACGCCTTGTCTCTACATCCCCTGCGATTCCACAACTTTTCATGGATGATTACATAAAATAAATAAATAAATTAGACTCATCCCATGCAATTTGGCATATATATCTTGAATTGTATGAAGATGAGTAGTAAACTCATTTGTTAGCCAAAATGAGGAATGGATTTGGAGATGGGTGTGGTAACCTGGTCACAGGTAGGAATCGCCTGGGGGCTCCTTGCAATATTCAGGCCCAGACATTGCAAACCTAGAAACCCCCTTCCTCCTAGCTCATCTTGCCCAAAACCAGGGCCTTGTTTAAGGCCCTGCACGGCCTTTACATCAAAGTACACGACATTTAAACGACCGGTTTCTGTATATTACTTATAAGTCTGTCTTTTTGCTCTGGGCAACCACATTGCATAAATTCCTTAGTGGTTGACCATGGTGGGAAGACCACATCGAAGGAACGGCCCATCTATGTGAACACAACGGTTCAAGAGACCTTTACATGGTGAAACACTGAAACTAAACGATGCCACTAAAGAGAATCAACAATGCATATTGGGGTTTTTTTTGGTTTTGTGGTAAGTTCTAAGTTATGGAAGATCCGAGAAAACCTTGGATCACATTTAAAAGAACCATTTTTGACACTATGTGCAAGCTTAATTAATCGGGTACTTAAAACATCTATTTATTCCAACATTTGAAAAGAGTGCAGGATTGTATACACCCACAATAGGGGAGGAGCCTCATGTTCACTGTGGGGGGGACTTTAATTCCAGTCGGAAGTGCCCTAAATAGCTCTTTGGAGTAAATTTACCATTTAGAAGGCAAAGGAGAGCCATATTTTCTCAGAGGATAAAGTGTCAGGAAGTTAGAAAGATCCAGTGTTATTTTTAATTGGGTGCCTACGCGCTGCTGTTCCAGAAAAGTAAGAGCTCGACCAAGTTTATCATAATTGCAAATTTTTATAGATCTGCTCATATTTTTTACTATGGCATACCTTCAAGGATATTGTTTTATATAAATGATCAGCTTCAAAATATCATACAATTGATAAACATCTGGCCACATGAGTCAGAATCAATGCAAAATGGTTCATCAAAATCAATGCGTAAGATAATAATCACAAATATATTAAATTCCGGTGAAGTTTCACTCTAAAAATTGCCTAAATTAAAAAGAAAATTTGATTATTCGTTTGCATCACACTCTGAGTTTCCCTCTTGCTTTCATTTTAAGACTTGCCAGTATAATTTGAATGCTCATATTTACTTTTTGAGTAGACTGAATCTGGGCCATAGTAATAGGTGACCTAGATACAGGTGAAGACGGTATTTTTCATTTCAGTTGTAAGAACTGCTTAGCAATAATAACAAAAAATTAAAAATAACACTACAGCATTATTATTAAGATATACAGTTTTTAAGGGTGACTTTTTGGGGGTACTTTTCTTAAGACCACTATGCGACCAGTCTATAGCAACAACGTCGTGTTTTAGTTACTGTAACTGCAAGCATGTATAAATAAACTTTTTTCAAGCCAGAATGTCTGAATGATCATAACATGTGACGCCCAGCAGTGGTTTGAATTAGCCGGCACGTAGTAAAGTTAAACCCTAAATCTTTGACAGGCTAATTACAATGCGGCTGTTCTGAATGTTACATTTGTTTTGCTTTTGTCTGCTTTGGTGCGCTGTTATCACGCCTACCTAACATTGTCTCTGTCCGTCACACTGGGTAACCCGCTGCCTGGGTTTTTTTTTGGTTCGGCAGAGTAGGGGAACCAGCTCAGCAGCGTCTGTGTCAAACAGACATATCCCGATTTACCGCCAAGGGACAAACAGACATATCCCGATTTACCGCCAAGGGACAAACAGCTGCCGCAAAACGGGAAGGCAACCCAAACTAATTCAGTTTATGAAATGCAGCGCAAGTTTTGTGGCACAGCGTTCCCTCGGGACACAGTGTTTTCTAATTCAATCGGGAAAACGGCATACCCGTCGAAATCTGCTCATCATATTCATCCTCCAAATGTTAAAATAGTAATCGGGTGATTGATCGAAGCACATTTCGGTCCCGACAGCGACTGACAGAGATTCATCTGACTGCTTGTACAAATTGACGACTAAGTGAATTATGGGCATCGTATTTCCGAACCACTAAATGAATAAACAGATGCACCATGATATATTTACGGATTACATACAATGCGCATGATCATAAACTGTCAATTTAAATGAGCTGCCCCCATGAAATGAACTCTAATTCAAAATATAAAACTTTAAATATTAAAGTTCATAACAAAAATCCAACACATTAAATTAATATCGTATGGGAATATGCCATTCCTGCAGGGTGTCATCAAGGTTGTAATGACTTCTTGTTTCAAACTTTCTCACTGATGGAAAATACCTGTTTCCCTTTCAAAGTACACTCCCCAAATAACATAAGTATATCTATGTGATCAGTTTAATGTAACAAATCTTGATTTTGTGATTATTAAGATGAGGCACTCACGCTCAGTACCTGGGCTTATCCAGAACAAACAGGAGAAACAAATTGTACCAGGATGGGTGGAAAATGTTGGGTTCGAGTCCCCTATGTGCTCCTTATCTTGAACAGCCACTTTCCGCACTGTTAGCATGTGGTGATAACAGTGTCCGACCATTTCTGAGACATTACAACATCCAAATACATTTATTGCCGGAGGAACTTGCCTTCCCAGGAGAAAATACTTGTCTTTTTTCAGTTTGATCAACGCAATGGGAACAGTGATGCAGATATGGGACATTCGAACATGGGTCTCCCCTGAATCCATAAAACACTTCAAGACAAGAGGGATTACCAAATTGAACACATACTGTCTCTTTCATCCAATTTTTAATAAACGGTTTAAGAAAAAACGGCAACATAATCCATAAAAATAAACGTAACATACACTCCACAAATGATGACAAAATAATTAAGGTCATAACATCTAATTGAAATGATTTTTAATGGGGGGCTGGATTAGAGGGGAGTATTTGTGAAGACAATAAAACATGCAGGTCTATAAAGCTCAACTGCTGTTGTCTATTGATCCGCTTTTGAAAATAACTATTATTGACCGAAGAGTTCCCTGGAAGATGTCTCTGCGAATTATTTTTAGCATATTTCATGTCATTTGATAGGGCCGGACAAACCAACGTTAAATAAAAGATTGGGGGAAAACTGTGCACCTGGTATTGTGTTTGAATAAAAATTAAAAAAAGATCAATAACCAATCTACAACAAAAAAGGTTCCCTTTCAGCATGGGTAGAGGTTATCATAAACAGAGCAGACACGGTGTAGGTCCTGTCAAAAGGAGATTGCAGAGATGGGGAAAAGCCAGAAGCGGGTGTGGGCACAAAATGACCATACGGTCACATGGGCCTAGACCTGGACAGAGGAAACACCACCAAAACAGCCACAGTTTTTATTTTCTATATTTTTAAACGTCTTTTCAGTGTACGTGATTGACCATAATGTGCAGACGTCATCTTCCCTCTCTCCGTCATATCCATGTCTCAGTTTTGCATTTAACTTTGTTTTCAATCCTAGAATATTTCCTTTTAATTGTTTTACTTTGATCACTGCTGCTAGTGAACCTAATCTAGTGTGTTTTCTGTTATTGTTCATACATCAAACAGATGTTTAATTTTTTTCTCCTGCCCAGCATTACGGCATTATGCATAAATTAATGGATATTCATCGCAGTGATGTGGCCTTCATTGACCCAAAGAGTGAGGAAATGAAATTATTACTGATTTAGGTCCAGGCTTCACATTCATCTGGGACAGCATGATTTTAATGCAACGTTGTGACTCTTAGCTATACATAGAACTGAAGTCACCCGTGCATTTGTCTGAACGGCAGGGAAAACTACTTAGTAATTAAGATTAAGAGTGGAAGTTAAATACATTTGGTCTCCGCTTGTATCTGAAAATACAGTTAATTAACGATAATTCCTTTGAAAGAGTATTTTTGCTCATTAATATGAGAATTGCTTTCATGTTGGAAAAAATCCAACTTTTTAAAAATTGTAAAAAGGCAATAAGCTAATAAGAAAATTTTAAAATTAATTTTACACCTCATGCAGTTGAGAGGACTTCTTGCTATGGGGATATAATGCTTGATTTTCTACATTGCTGATAAAAAATAAAAAAAATAAAATCAGTTTGTAATGAATCAGTTTGTAAAGTAGATTCCTTGGTTTCCATTTTAAAGCATCAACCTACATCTCCTTTTTAGGATTGGTCTGGAGCTCTCCCTTCCTTGGCCCTGTAATATGGGTCATTAACTATTGCTGAGCACTTCCGAGATGAGGGTGAACAGGAGAGCTCGCCGCTCGTTTTCTACCCAGGGGAATTAACCCAACAATGTTTTTATTTTATTTATTTTTTACACTCTCCGGCAGCTTGGGGTCCATGCTGTTCTGCCACGTCCTTCGCCAGCGTGGCGCAGGGAGAGCAAAGTGAGCCCAATGGCGAAAATGAAACTGTCAGATCAGATGAGGAAAGTGCTGTGGGGGGGATTATTGAAAATGCTGAGGGACTTCCTTAAATTCATGGATTATAGTCCATGACTGGGGAGCAAGTTCCCTGCACTCTCCCTACACTTTGAACCTTTTTTGTGGATAGACTGAATTGAAATATAATGATAAATTGCTCAATATGATAACGATGGATGTGTTCACACTCACCCTCACAAGTTCAACAGATGACCTTAGACAGTGGTTGGCCATGGGGAAAATAACTTTCAGCAACTACGCATCTCAGTTTATTTTCTTAGCTTCAGTTTCTTTTCTGTTGTCTCTTTAGCAAGAAAGATGTATACACTACAGGCCAAGCCACCGAGCTCCCCGACCGTCGCTGCAGTGTGCCTAATCTCACAATGGCAGGATCGGATCGGATTCACATTGGACACACAGAAAGAACCTTTTCTCTCTCCCTTTTGTGCACTGCCATAGTTTATTCTTGCTGAGGCCACACAATGTCGTACAACATTAAACATTGAATTAATTTACTCTACTCCCCGTGATTGTCAGCTTCTAACCAGTTTTTTTTTTTTAAAGCCTTTTTTCCTTCCCCTCTCTCTGGCTTGGGAGAGATAAGCTGTGGGCAATCCGAGGGGTATCATCACCGGGGGTAGTCCTGGTAACAAGAACCAAGAGCGAAACCCACCTGTTGAGCCCTGATGGCTATCCCTCCAACCTTCCACAAGGATCTGAAGGCTATCAACTTAGCTCCTCGCGGTTTTATTCTGTATGTGTCTGCTATTATGCCATTTTCCAGGAGTTTTCTAAACTGCCTTATCACGGAATCTGTCCAGCTCTTTGCGACAAATTCCATTTGTAAAATGCGCTGTAGCAAATACATTTTGATTCAGTCATTGGATCGCGGCGAAGTCAAAGGACAGCATTCGCGTAACTTACATTTTCACAGAAACAAAACACTGATATTATACTTTATACAGAGCCTGCCATTTAAAAAGAGGGGAATTTAATACACAAGAAATTCCCTCCCACTGCACAGAAGGTATGCAGTACAATAGAAGCTAACCTGAGAATAAATTCCTGGATTTAGAAGACGGAATCAGTTGCCACGTTCCGTGGGTGCACCCTTGAGAAAAGTAATTAGCCTAAAGCGCTTCAGTAAATATCCAGCTGTATAAATTAACTGCTGCGTAAAATCTCGCACTATGTGACTTTATAACATTAAAACTTTCAGCTAAGTAAATACGCCATGCAAAGTAAAACACCCATTGCTGTAGTTCACAGACACCATAGAGTGTTAATAAATGGCTCTGGTGAGCATGTGGCAAGAGTGTAGAATAAAGAAATGCTTTTTAAACGTGACTTTTACTTATTAAGCTTTACTTATATGACAAATCCTTTTTTTTCTATTGACATAATAAGCCATTTCTGCTCATAATAAATGTTATTTTCAGGATGCTACATATTTGACCGTTTCATGTTTTAACCTTTGCTTTAAAATAAAGTATGCGTTTTATGGTTGTATCCCACTCGCGCGGATCTATGCGATAGGTAATTATCTTGGTCCTGTTCTTAAAAGAAAGCCTTTCACAGCTGAACTGAGATCAGAGTACTGTTGCCCAGCAGTTAGCACACCGGGACACGTCGACATGGAGGCTCTGGTAGTGAGAATTTCTTTCCACCGAAGGATGAATCAATGTGCCATGAAGAGGAGAGTTTCCACCCCATTTCTTCTGATTAGCCCACCATATATAGCTTCTTAATAACAAGCTGTGTCCCATAAATCTTTTCTGCTACCCTTGCATTGCGGACGCACTTCAGTGTATGTCTCAAATATTGAAACAATATAAATGCTTCCGGGCATGCACGATGGACAGTATTTCCGTTATCTGTTAGAAATGCTGTGTGTGTGGTTTGTTTTTTACATTTTTTATGGGTTAATATTTTCTTAAGACGAAAAGGGAATTTAATTATCTTTATTCTTATTTTCATATCCAAATTTGAGCAAGGGTCCATCAAAATTAACGGCATTTGTACCACAGCAAATCATATTTATAGTTCTTAAACCCAAGCATAATGAAAAAACGTGGTGTAGCACGGGAGGGCCAGCTCAGCCCGGCAGGAGAATGAGGCATTGAGGGAGGGTTCAAGTCTTTTAATTGTTTAAAGGTATGCCAACGTCTTACAAACAGCAAAAAAAAAAAAAAAAAAAGACACCAATGCAACAAAAACCTGCCTTTCGGTGGAAATTTAAACAAAAAAAACCCAAACGAAGCTTTTTCCCAGTCTTTCCCATTTACCTTCCTCCATCCTCCCCTTGAGCCATTTCTGGCTCTTTTATAGGGCCTAGGATTGTTGGCTCCTGAGTGTGATTACCATCAGTGGAACCCCACTCAGGTGCACAGCGAGGTCCAATTAGAGGGCAATTTGAGCCCTCCCTCTCAGCATTGCTGTCAGCCCTTGTCCTGCTGGGGAGGGCATGGCTGCCAGCTGCCAGCTGCATGCCACATGTGGCCACTGCTGGAGGTAACCAAATGCCCGTTTTCCCAACACCACATAGCATCAGCGCCATCTATATTCAACTCAATCCTCCCCCGTTCGATCATGGAATGGGTACCGGCATCTATTTGAATACTTTTCCATCTTAAGAAAAGTTATAAATATAAAGGCCTGTGCTTTTCATCCAGAGTACTAAATGTCACAATCCAGGGTAGAAATGTGTTTCTTTTTGTTTTGGGGGTTTCCCCCCCCCCCCCAGTATGACAAACCAACAGTGATTTTTTGTTGTTGTTGTTGTAAAATTCCTTGTATTTAAAAGTACTTATGTCCTTGTGTCCAGCTCTGCTTGGGTTGCTAGTGGATCCAAACTGTGGGGCAGCATTATTTTCTCCCCTGCGACATTTATTACATCACTCTTTTATTTATTTATAAATCTTGTGACCAAGCGGGATTATATCAGTGTAAATTTGGAAAGACTGTTTGTTTTTCTTGCTCCCTTTTTGCAATTGGCTGTGTTCCATCGGCAACGACACAGATTAATTTCTTCAGTTGTATGACTTGACCACGATTTTCAGAAGGTAAGCTTGCAGGCAGATTAGCTAGCTCGGCATCAATCAATCATATTTGATTTGTTATGGCACATTTTTCAATTGAATTGTCACAAAGCAGTGAACCCATTTCATTTTCTAGAGGGAATAAAAAATAGAAAATGCAGGGCCAAATGGGAGAGAAAAAAATAACTTAAATTCTAACCCTAGCCAATGGAAAGAAATCCTGGGCATTGTATAGGATAAAAGAGAGATGGACTCTTTCATGGAGGAGTTTCTTGCATTCAGACATAAATGGGGTTAACTTTAAAGCAGAAACATGTATGTTGTGGTGCTATAATGCATTATTTTTGTAACCAATTTAAACCGGGCATATGATAACTGACGAGTGGCACTGGGTTATGTTTGTGACGTTTAAAAAAATATATAATAAAAAGAAACCCAATTTATAATGCTTGCGTGTTCTGTTTGCCCTGTAAAAGTAATATAATTAATAGAATAATATAATTTTGGTAAAAAATGCAACTTCCGCAGCTAACCCCTACACGTCGTGTCTTCATAGCTTACACCTACACGGGCCTGGCGTTCAACGTGTCAAGTCTAAAGTTTACTCAAAAATGGAATGGAATCTGGAATGCTCAATTTTTGTTAAATTTTTACTGGATCAAAAATGTAAATATAGCCTTAAAAAATAGCTGGGTAATCAGTGTGCATTACATATATGATGCACTTACTAATTTAGATTTGCATCCCTCCACACACTCTGTATGACATATGCTTAGTTAAATCGGAGATCCTGTAAGCCACTTAATTATTTCTGAGTCATCGATTCAAACTGAGGACACTGTACTGTATGTAAATTAAGTGGGGTGGGATTGTACCCCATTGTACCTGGGCAGAGCCTTCACTAAAAGACTCTACAGAACCTAACCTTGCCAGAAATCCTTTGTAAAGTACCTGGTGCCTCTTTAGTGTAGTGACAGCTGAAAGGGAGCACACTGACAGCCGATGTCATATTACTGTCACAAGTCCTTAAGACTAAAAGCAATTTTCTGCTTGAGCCGAAATTGTGTTTTTGGCTGTGTTTTTCAAACGCGTCTCAATGCCATCTACTCTGACAGCGAGAGTTGGGGTAATGCCTTGCTTGAGTAAAGCTACCTGATATAATATCGTATTGGTCTGCAGCCTGACATTATCTTACATTATCACAGCTGCAATTTTGTAAATAGAAACTGTTGACTTGTCCGATGTTAAAACGAAGGGTGTTCTGGCACCTCCAGTAAGCGGCGAAAATGAGATCCCATCTTAGCAGTCGCTAAGAGCAGTCAGTTTGTTTAAAACTAACGCCAAGTTTACCTGATGCAGTGCGCACAATGCCAACGTGGAACGGGTGAATATTTAACAACACAACACCAGCTCCATTACAGGTAGCCGTTTTTCTAAAACTGAAAATCAGGCATTTCATGTTGGACGAAAACCTACCCGCCCCAGGCAGATAACTGGAGTGATCAAATCGTTACTATAGCGTACTACCTGAGTACCAGATGCAGTTTAGCACACTGATTGACCTCAGCGAAGAGCTCTGAATGAGGACAGACTTGTATAATTACACAATTTCATAACTTTTAAGTTACCTGACTGTGTCTTTATGTACACTTGACTGCGTTGCGTGCATATTCCAGTATATTTTAATAAGTGCTGACACACATGATGAAATCAAAAAACTGACACATTGGCTCACTGCTACAATACCCAACCTCAGGCAGCCAGGGCTCGCCCAGGCCGGCCCTGATGGACAGGTAAGACGTCAAATTAAATTGGTTTCCCTGAGTGTGGTCTCATTTTTGAGGTGTATGTGAGGCCCAGGCTGTGGGTGTGGCTCCACAGCTTGCATGTCTGTCAGGGCCAGCCTGGGCGTGCCCGGGAGAGAATTAATTGGCTGTGTGCCACAAACAAGATGCCTTTGATCGGAACATATGCATAGAACACGTAATCGTGTGCCGTTTTCTCATTTAATTAAAAAATGAAAATCAAAGCAAAACTCTTTAGCTGAACCTGTCCAGGAACCCTACAAAACATCCTGTGTGATCAGAGTGAACGGCACAAAAACCGTGTCATAAGCCTTGGCCCTGCATGGGACGGAGGTTGTGAATGGCTTGTCAGCAGGCTTGAGGAAAAAGGTGGCCGGCACTGCCACTGACCGTGAGACGTGTCGTATTCTTCCTTCGACCAACTTCCCATCGCCATTGACCGCTCACCTGTTCCGTCCCCGCTGTCGCCCTCTTGGCTGCAGAGTGGCGCACGCGATTGGGTTGTTCCCAGGACCGCGGTGTGACACTAATGTGGGTGAACAGCTGCCGAAGGGGAGGGCAGCGGGAAGTGCACCCTTCGAGGCGATGCCAGTGAGCCTTTTCCAAATGGACAGAATTTCATCAGTGTCAATGGCTCCCAGCAGACTCCAAGGCCATCACTCAGGGTCACGTTACATTGTTTCCCCCTTTTTCCCCCCTTCGCTGTTTGTTTGAAAACCGGTCCGAATGGCCGTACAATCAACGGCAGTTAGTGGGCTTCTGACGATAACTTAAATGCTGTGATTTCTCAGTGAACTAGATCGCCTGCTTTGAACGTCGGGTTCGGGGTAAATAAAAAGGAAAGATCATGTGGCATTTCGGATTTTGAGAGATAATGGCGTTAGAGATGATGGTGAATTGACAATGGCCTGCCTCTCTGAAGGTTTCAGGACTTTTTGCTTTCTATAAAATTTAATGACCAGTGAGAGAGATTAGTAGGGCACTAGATGCACACATCTAACCAATAAGAATGAAAGAGCTGAAATGGAGATATATTTTCACCTTTTTTCTTTTTTTTCTTGTGTGTCACAATTTCCAAAAATATCAATCAGTTCAAAACTGGAACCTTGCAAGGTGTTTCACTGAAAGTTTAGAATTAGACCATTACGGCCAGCCTCTAGTCACAATGGGAATTTGTGAGATTTTCTTCCATTCTTATCTGCTACAAGTGACTAGAAAGATAAAATGCCAATACAAACTGTCAAAGTTAATTGTCAGACACAGGTGATCAGGAAAGTTCAGGTGAGACCTGGTTATTATGCAGCCTGGACGGGTTATGTCATCCCGAGTGATTTATTAAACGAGGATCAGGGTGTTCCTGTGAGCGACGGACAGCGTGGTACAATAATAACTCTCCAAGGGACCTTGGCACTCGCTGTGTGACAAATTAAGTGTAAAAGGGCCAGCCAGACTGCAACCCAGGACAAACCACTAGGCGTCCTTCTGCCAACATTCCTCTGTCTGCATCCTGTCCAAAACCACGGCCTGATTGCTGCTTTCGCTATCCGGGGTTGTTTTAGGATAAATGAAGCAAGAATCAGTTCATGTGGAGAAGTCTTTTCACTACAAATTTGTATTGTTAATTTGGACTCAAAAATCAGCCAACTGGAACCGGGGATTGGCAGACATGTTTAAACTCCTTGAGCTGCGGAAACGGTTAACATGGTAAATCGGTCTCGGAGGTGACGAGCCTTTTATGTGCGGGACTGATTTCCCTCGCGGTCGCACAGTCTGGCAGCCGCGCTGTGTGTCTCGCGATTGGTTTCCATATTCAAACTCCGGGGTCTTTGCCGTTGGCCTGTAAGCCTCTCCTTTCTACCGCCGTTGTCTTTCGGAACATGTGCACATTTCCCATTTATGCTGACCCTGGGGCTTCTGAGCCAGCCAGTGGTGCATTAGCTTCAGAATAACGCCGCCAAAGAGCTTCATGATGGTGTGATAATTGGTGAATAATACAAGGAGGTGGCTGTCTTGCAGTCGGCATGGTGATGTTCAGAAGCACACCAGAGCACACGGTTGACAGCACCCAGTGCCAGAAGTTCTGTTTGTTCACATGAAGCTACGCCAGATTTCAAACTTATTCATGATAGATGTTCAACTCCCTTTCCTAGTCAGTTGCATTACATTTCATCACAACAAATGATTTACACACACTTCCACAAGAGTATCTGTGCACAGTTGCTCTGGTCTGACCAAAGACAGAACAAGGCTGTCTTCAATAGGTTTAATCTGTACGATAAACTCTGATTTTCCGATGTCCTTGAAATGAGAGGCAGCCCTTTAGAGCTAAATGAAATGTCCTTGAAACAGAAGAAAGCCCTGTGAAGTTCAAATCACAATATCAAATAGGCCTTCACAACCTATTACCAAAACCTCCTCACAAAAGCGAGGGTTCCAAAGACCTGCAAAATTACGCCACGGCAACACAAAGTTCGGAAGCCCGGGCAAGGGCACATCATCCCGTCATGTTCCATTGTCCCCCTACTCAGGATAAAATCTGAAGTAACACTGACAAACATCAAGCACTTCAGCCAGCGGGGCTCTAAAGTGTCCCAAGCATAGCGCGCCCACCGCACGATAACACCACAGGGCAGCTACGATCCCTTCTGCCCAGCCGTGTGACCCATTCAAACAGCAAAAGCCATCTCCCAGCTCAGAATAATGGGCCAGAAAAAGAAAAGGGAAATTTTAGAAGCCCCGCTCTTAAAAATAAGTATGCATTGTATGTGTGCACACATCTTTGAGGGTTAAGAACTGCCTCACTATTAATGAAAAAATATAAATCCCCACTGTGCGAACTCCCCCCATTAAACTACAGAAGAAGGCAGCAGGAGACATTGCAATTTAATGTAGGCATGCAATTATTTAAACATCCGGCCCCAAAAAAGTCCTCATTCAGGCCATGCGGTGACAATGTACCTCATTTAAAAACCGGACTTTGTCTGTGCTAAACTGTGTTGAAACCGGGCCTCTGTGAAATGTTTGGCCACCGGAGAGGTGAGATCATTGATTCCGATTACACTTTCGTGTGTGGGGGGGGGGGGGGGGGGG
>JAOVYW010001535.1:0-12194 GCA_025775045.1 Hiodon tergisus | reverse complement strand
ACCACTTTTTCATGTTATGGTTTGCTGAGTTCTTGAGTTTAAGGTGTATGTGACTGAGCAATCACAAAACATGGGCAGTGTTTATCAAATTTCTACGGCATTATACAAAAGAAATGCACGGCAAAGCTAACGCGTTTGCTTTCATGGTTTAATGGCTTGACAATGTCTTCCAAGTTGTGAACAGAAAGATTTCAGTCACAGTTGTCAGCAATCAATTTTTTATTTTTTTAGATAGATAACAATGCATTGATTATTGGGAGCATGGGTGATGAAGCAGGAAATGTTTCTTTGGCTTGGGGTCTGGGGGCGGAGTTGTGTCTGACCGTTTTCTTGAGACCACTGACCCCTGCTTTTGGAGATCATAAGCATGGGGTAGGGAAGTAGAGGCAAGGTGGACGTGGAAACCGTCAATGTGGAAAATACAAAGAGGCATTATGGGATATATTTGATGGTAGGCAAAAACCTACTTGGTTAAGGGGCTGTCTGAAAAGTCATCAAATCATGATAATTTGTTTTTGACAGCCATAAAACGTTCCATAAACCTTTCGATAAGCACACAATGACAACATCATAATGAATATAATGAGAATAGAATTTGTTCTATCAGCCAATTTAACTGCAGCATCCGTTTAAAGCTGCTCATTGCCATTAAAGAAATATAATTATTCTTAACACATCAGAGCACGAAGGCCCAATAGCTTCTTCTAGCATTGTTCTTATTATGAACAGTTCTTTTAACGCAAGTAATAGCAGAATCTTGTTTTGTTCTTAACCTTTCTTAACCTTTGTCTCCTTTTTCTGTCTTATTTCTTTATGTTGTGGTTCACAAAGGCAGCACTTGAAAAGCAGCTGAAGCAGTTGACATAAAAACCAAAGGTGGCGTGTTATGCGGTTGTGCCTGTGCAGGTGAGAGGCGCTGGTTGATGAAAAGCTGATTCATTTCTGTTCACACCTCAGTATAAATGCTTCTAACGCCAGTCTGTGAGTAGACTGCATTCATTCGCTGGTTTGGGCTCAAGCGCTTCTCTGGGTGGCGGGTCTGCTTACATCAGTGCAGGCTAAGAGCTTTTACTGGGAGCTTGGGATCAACGTCAGGTCCCTGGGAGCGGGCCTTTGTGCCTCACAGGCACCCCAAGCAAAACGCAGAAGGAGCTCGACTCGTGTACGTCCTGCTCCCATTATGAACAGCATAATTCATTACGGCTGCGCAGCCTCCTGATCAGGAGCCACAGGCGGAAAGTAAAGCAAATCCCCCTGGAGGTTTAGTCTGATCTGCTCAAAGAGAACCAGGGGGGACCTGAAAGATGCGATTTAAACAACAGTATTGGGATGGATTGTTTGTCTGGTATCCGGCGTGGGTTCCTAACATGATAGCAATGAAGTTAACTTTAGGCTCCTGTTTTAATATTTCCTCTGCTGTGTAGGTTCCAGAGGGGTGTGGTTTCACCTTTTTTTTAACAGGCACCACCAGGGAAAGCCGGTGTAGAGAAAGGCTCTGGGCTCATTCACAGCTCACCTCGAGCAGCTTATTTTCCATCACCTTGCCCAGCAAATGAAACAGGACCGCGCCGGCGCCGGGGTTTTGTGTTTTTTTGGGCAAGCAAACAAAAACACAAGCGCTGCTCGTCCCCCTCAGCCCGTCCGCAGGGGTGGCACTGAAACGTGACTGGCGCGGTGCGAGCCTGGCGGTGGGAGGGTGTCTGCCCCAGGGCTTTGTGTGTACAGCTTAACCAGGTGTCCTCTCTTCAGATCGGCCTGCGTTACATGGCGCATTACATCCACTTCAATATTATTAATTACCTTTATTTTGTAAAGCACCTTTCATGACACATTTTGAATCTTAAATGGGGCTCGGTGTCTGCAAAGCTAAAATTAAATATATTTCTCACGCTTTGCACTCAACGAATCGATACGTAGCAAAGTATACTTCCATAAACATGTATTTTTTTAAATGTCCTTCACACTACCACTTTGGATCAGATACCGCAGGTGCAGAGGGCAAACGTTGGAAAAAGAAATGCCACTGATTTATAAATTTTTGTCAAAAATGATTTTATAACCACAATAAGAATAGCTCAGGGTCGCGTGTCGGGTACCCCGAGCAGACGATGACTGTGGAGAAATCTGTCCAACGAGCACACTGAGTGCCCCGTTGCTACCACCCAGTGGCCATCCTGTGTCTCAACCAGCCCCGTTCTTCTGAAACATCCCTTTGTAAATAAATTTTATTTGCAATTACAAACATGTGCACGCAGTCAGAGAGGCTGCAAAGCCTTTCTCAAAGCAGACTGTTAAGGAGAGCATTGCCTTACACAGGTGTAAAAAAGCCGACAGCGCCCGTCTGCAAAGGCAGATATCTCCGAAGGCATACTCTGGAAAATTGCAGGAGAACAATGCAGGCTTTCTCCCCTCGCCTTGATGCGGCCCAGACGGCCCGGGCTGAAATCGAGGAGATGATGACTGCTTCATTGGGTGTGTCGAAGTGCGAAGGAAGAGAAGTTTCGCACAGCCTCGGCTTACCGGAGCGGAACCAAGCGGAATGGTCTGCTCTTGCTGAAGCACGGTCCTGCCAAAGGATTGGACCTGACCCCCTTTTTTTGATGGCTGAGTTGATACCTATGGTTGATTAATCCAAACACGGGGTGTTTGACAGCCACGGGGTACAAAGTCCCGCACACACAAGAAAATGCAGTTGTGTAAACATACTTACGGACATCTTACTGCAGTTTATGGGAACTGAATAGCATGAGAGCGATACACATTATGCAACTATTAAACCAAGGTTAAGAAACCACATGGCTCTAAGACATAGCAAATAGGTAGTATCATGCATAATACATCATGCACTCATTTTGTTGAGCCATACAGTGCAATAATGTGCATTGTTCTGAGTGCTGCCCTCGGGAGTACAATGGTGTATCATGTTGAATGTATCGGAGCAGTGGGGAAGCTGCGCAAACACACACACACACACACACACACATACACACACACACACACACACACACACACATACACAGAGACAGAGACACACACACACACACACACACACACACACACACATTCTAAACGTGCAGAGATCCAAGCATCTGATTTTATATACGGGCGTGCTTATAAACGTTTTAATAACCGCATATCCTATTAGCATCAGAACGCTTGAAGGCATTAGCATCCAGAATTCATTTTTATTAACTGTCTATTTGACTTAACGATTTTAAACATTCGTAGTAATCAGCTTTCACGTACCAATCAATCCTAAATAAAATGTTTAGAAGCAGCACCATACCGAATTCCTACCTTGTTTGTTTAAAGCTCGTATTTTAAAGCAGCTTGGCGCTCAAGTCCGCTCGCAATCTATTTCTGTAAAAATCTAAAATAAATGATAAAGTAACAAGTGTTACCACAATGTTTACCCCTTACTCCTGCTGTGACCGCCCCACCCCCCGCTGAACGCTGAACGGGGGTAGACGTCACCGAGCAGTGCCGGGAGGAGGTAGCGCATGGAGCGTCGAGCCGCGGTGATGAATGGGCTAAAACTGCAGTTCCAGCGCGGTAGGCAGTGTGGGTGGAAAGTGCCACCCCTCGGATTGCATGGGATACAAGCTGCTTGGCCAGCTGGTGCATCGCTGGGGAAATATTTATGATGTGCCCGCGGGGCTGCCAAGGCAACAGCGGGTGACGTCGGCCCAGCGTGTGGAGGCCGGGGCAAAAAAAAAAAAGACAAATAAAAAGTGCTCTATTACTGCAGCAGTCATTAGCCATAGCGACATTACCGAAGAAGACGCGATTGGGCCCGCGTGTAAGCAGGGAGGTTCGGGAGCTCAGCTAACGAGGGTCGTTAGTGCAAAAGCGAGGGGGTGGCAGAGTGCGAGAGTTTGCACACACCTGTAGTCCACACACCTATGGAATGCAAATGGACAATGAAATCCCAAACTGCCCTTGTCTTTTTTCTTTTTCTTTTTTTGTTGTTAAACAATGTGTTTACATGCTGCATCTGTCAGTAATGTGCGCTAAGTTATACATGCGCTGCTAAGAGCAGCTGCTTTGTTATCAGACTCAACTGTCGGACGTTTTAAGAGTGTAGTAGATGTTCTTTGAACTGAAGGGGATAGTTCATAAAATTGTCTGTAGTGAAGAGAAGTGCAAATGTATATCCAGTCCAAGGGTCAGAAGAATTAAAGTTGCATAAAACACCTCTACGGGGGCTCTATGGTCTCAGTAATCAATGACTGACTGACTGCATCACAAACAATCCTTCATGCACAGGTTATTATTATTTAGCTGTGTAGTTTTACTAGGATTGATGACTAATTTAGCTTGTTACATTAGTTCTGTATGAGCCCTGGTAAATCTACTTCCCATCTTGCTCTGCAACATTGCTCTTGACAGGGGCATCCATCAAATAAATGTACATTTATTTGAAGGATGCTATTGGAAATAAATAAATCACATTAATGTTTGCATTTTATAGGCTGCTCATGAGGGATTAGCATAGCATTCGAAACTGATCAAATTAAAGAATGGCTATTAATAAATCACTAATGGAAAAGTTTTCTTTTAATTTTATTAACAACCCACAAACAAATACATGACTTAGAATCTCAGAACAATATGCGCAGCAATTAAAATAATAATAGTTTTCTGGTTTGATGCCAAATCAGGAAGCTTTTGAAATTATCACTATTATTTTTTCATTGAAAAATAATTTGATTCAAAATAAATATAAAAAATGTATTAGCAAGGCTACACATAACTGATACACAGATTCATACAACCTTAGTCATATCCATTTTCAAGTAAACTGTCAATTTAAAAGTTTCATAACTAAAATTATTTTATGGTCGATTTTTTAAATATGTCCATGTTATTTACTGTTTATAATAAATAATGTAGACACTTCGTCTTTTTCATCTATTCCACTTTCTTATTTTTATTTTATTTTCCATGGTTCACTATGTGAAGCAATGATCATAAAATGACTTCTTACTATAATTCCAGGGTCTGTTAAAACATTTTTTTCATTATATAAGAATACCTCAGAACTGGATCTGGTGTGGTCCTTTTGTACTTCGACTAAAAACGTATTACTTGAGCATGACGGTAGCATGACAGGGTGATAAGAATTTCACATGCCTGCAACACTATTCATCCGAGATTTACTCATTGGGTTCTGAGAATAATGTAAAAGTAACAAATGATTCAAATTGTTTCAAAGAATGCATAAATAGCCAAAGCAGCTCAATGGAGTCGAAAGGCATTGTTACTAACTGGTAACAACAAAAACAAACAACAAAAAGGGGACAGTACTTCCCATTGTCTTGTTTGACATGTGCAACTCAGGAACACAATTCTGAATTCCAATGACCACGTTAGTAAGTGTGACCACACTGTGTAACGTTGTGTTGATAGAAACACATATCCATACACTAATTACACTGTAGTTGCACTAAATTAAGGGCGTGCTTCTCTAATGGCATGACTGACGTGTAAAACATTATCAGATTAACTGCTTTCCCACAAAAAAAGTTGTCGCTTTGGTTCGTGGTTTGTTTTGTTATTTTTGGATATGTCATCTAATTGTGGGAATCATACAGTCTCCCTCACGAGCTCCAGAAGAATACAGCGTTACCGTTGTCCTGCCTCTGTGATTTAAAGAGCCGACACTAAAGGCAAAATTGTCACATGCTGTGTGCAAGCCTCAGTTTGTTGATCAGCTAGACAGCGACATGAAAGAAATAAAAATACACCAACAATATTTCTAGTTAAATAATTAATGAAGCAGCAGCGATTGTTTAGTTTATTAATCACATTCTTTCTACATTTGTGACACACAACGGCGTCACCCCACTGTTGAATATTGAAGAAATTAAGCGGTGCAGTCGTGCGACTTGCAGAAGCAGCACGCTTCGTTGTTTCCCGAATAAAATTGTGCAGAGCCATAAAACTAAATTACGCACTGAAAAATGATCGTCAGGTGAATTCTGGCATTTGCATCAATGACGCGAATAGATCGGAAGTGAGATTCAACACGTTCGAGAACACTTTACGACTGATTTTATTTGTGTTATTACATTTCGGCAATGGAGAGTCTGTAGTCCGTGCTCCGCACTCCTGGGTGGACTGAACGAGAGGTCTGTGTGGAGTGTGGGATTGAGCCAGGAACAGGTGCTGTAGGACTGCTTTCTAATTTATAATGCAGCTTAGAGCTTTGGCACAATATAGCATTCGTTGCCTGATGTGTGAAGTCCGAAAACTTGTTCCGGCACCGACGGTGAATTATGCAATAACCCTGATACAACCAACCAGGGTAATGCAGACGTAGCAGCCGGTCACAGACAGGGCCCCTGCAAAAAGGAAATGTGTAATTATTGCATTTCAGGACATATATAGAAAAAAAAAGGAAAGATTATGATGACTCCCGGCAGCAGATACAAATAAGAATCGTTATTACAAGGTTTAAGCCTCTTGGGCCGGAAAGGAAAATGTGCACCGACGATGGAAATAGCAATGAACATCCTTAAGACGGCAGTTCTTTAATGTTGTGGAACAAAGCAAAACATTCAGATCTCTGCTACCCTAATGCCCAGCAGCTAAATCAGACCGGTTTTATTTTTTCGTGGGAGGTGTGGTGGAGTGAGATGTCAATTGATTCCATTTTCTTTATTCAACCAGAGAATATCATTTGTGAAGTCTAATTGAGCAGTGCATTCTCTTTATGCTGTCCGGTCGAAAGAATGAACAATTACATGTATACGATATTTAATTACGAATAAATCACACGCCGCAAATGATCATTCATCTGATAAATTCTGAGGTACACCGGTTGTTCTACGATGCTTCATTTCTGGTAAGGGCTTGGCTGTATAAAAATAAAGCTATTTGAGCCTAAAGTGTCTATGGAAACTGTTGGGGATTTTCTGGGTGGGGAAAACTGGCATGAGAGAAGACAAATTGATGCCCCCCCCCCCATATGGACCCGCTAAGAACAGATCACCAAAGGGGGAAAAAAATGCGGACGGCACAGTCCAGCAGGAAGTGCCGCAGAGATTTCGATGTCTCGCCGTTGTGGTTTCACACGTCTCGCTGCACACTGCACAGTAAAGCATCAACACAATGAGAAGATTAAACAAGGGGCAGACAAGGGCACGGACTGAAGAAGAAGAATAGAAACCCGGCCTTTGGAGAATCAACCCCATGCTTATCGGCTCGCCGTAGAGGGGAGGCCTTGGATACCCTGTCACTGTGAGGCTGTGAGGCCCGGGGTGGAGCTGTTGCCCTCCGGGGGTTCAGGTGGAGCAGCTCGGAGAGGATGGAGAAACTGAAAAGGGAATCTTCTTACTTAGCACAAAGGGGGGGGGAGGGGTCCACTTTAAGCAGAGCAAGATGATTTTTTTTAATGACTAACTGGCAGGCTGAGTGATTGTAAATAAATTGTAAATAAAGTAAATTGCACCTCTGTGTTCAGCTGGTAGAATTTGGAAATAGATGCAAAAAGGCAAGGATAACGATATAAAATCACTAACGGAGCAGGAGCCGTTCTTCAGCTTGGATGATAAAGGCCTCCATTCATACATACTGGCAGCTGGCACTTCTAGAGCAGAGGTTGTTATCAAGGTTTAGGATGGCCTAATTCCTTTTTTCCTCTCGGCGGTTATATCTCATTGCTTTTGTCATTAAATTCCTCTATTTAAAAATGGTGCAGCAACAAATAATTAAGTGTCAATGCAATACATGTTCTGGTGCAATGGGAAGGCCTCCAGAAAGACAATGAGAAGCACGAGAACTAAGATCTAATGGAAGGAATCAATAAGACACAAAACGAATAATAATCTATCCTCTTGCCATTTCCTCGGATTTCAATCATTTTCAAAACATTAAAATTTATATGTAAAAACCATAACCAGAAAATGTTAAAATGTTCCCAAATTATCTGGATCATACCATTTAGTGACTGTGACGGGGGCCAGTAAGGCTGAGTGAACACACGTGGTCTGGGCGATCTTCTGAACTGTGAGATCAAGGTAGTGATGTGATACAGATGACAGACTTGATTTTATTATTTTAGCCAAATTAGCAAATAAACTTACTTAGAGATTATATTACAGAGAAAAAACTAATAAAACCAGAATATCAACCAAAGTAGCATAAATCTGTTGAGCTGCTCCGTTGGAAATAGGACACAGAAAAGTCAGTCCAATTTGTCATAATTCATCTCCTGAAAATCCTTACTGACTGGTTTTCTGCGTGTTATTTTCAATGGAGCAGCTCGGCCAGATTTAAGCTAAGTAGGTTGATCGTTGACGCCGAGTTTATAATCATTGACTGTGGTATATGTGAATATACAACCGAGCATGTGATTTAAGCAGGAGAGTGAATGGCTCCGTGCACGGCTAGAGCCTGTAATTAAAGGTCTAAGTTTTGTAGCCGTCTGCGTAAGTCCCTGACACGCTAACAAAGCGAGTACACAACATTAACTAAGCTGCTGATTACCAGGAAACGTGATATAATAGCAAAATAGGCTACACTGGGTTTGTATATTTTTTTTAAATGACAGTTGACCTTTCGCAGTTTTATGAAATAGTAAATGAGAAAATGTATCTGAAAACTTGTCTGATCCTTTATGGTCATTTGCTAACTGTAACACATGAAATACACAAAAGCAAAACGAATCCTTGTTGAAATATCATTTAACTTGATTAAAGGTCCAAAGCAGAATCCTATTTACATTCCAAGGTAGTGCTGGAAAATTCGAGATTTTTATAATCTAAATCGGGAACGTTTTTGTGTAGACGAGATGAAGGATAACATAAAAACAGAAAATACATACCACACATTCAATGCAGAACATCAGATACCATAACAAATAAAATTATATGCTGTACGAAGTTTAAAAGCATTAATCTGATCGAAAAGGGAAAACCAAAAATCATTTAATAATATTTTTATTTGGTTTAAAATAGCGGTGGTATGTACAAAGCATGCTTTTATTGTTCTATATATCAATTTATTGTGCCCCTGTATTATATGGCTAGGGGTGTTCTAAGCAGATATGTTGGGAGATTCCCAGGGCTCATACCTAGCTGGGGAAGAGAAAAAGTGACTTTCTGGTCGCTGAGAGTGAGATATTGTGGCTGTGCGTGAGATATTGTGGCTGAGAGTGAGACGTTGTGGCTGTGCGTGAGATATTGAGGCTGCAAGTGAGATATCGTGGCTGAGAGTGAGATATTGTGGCTTAGAGTGAGACGTTGTGGCTGTGAGTGAGATATTGAGGCTGCGAGTGAGATATCGTGGCTGAGAGTGAGATATTGTGGCTGAGAGTGAGATATCGTGGCTGAGAGTGAGATATCGTGGCTGCGGGTGAGATATTGTGGCCGTGAGTGAGACATTGTGGCTGAGAGTGAGATATTGTGGCTGCGGGTGAGATATTGTGGCCGTGAGTGAGACATTGTGGCTGAGAGTGAGATATCGTGGCTGAGAGTGAGATATCGTGGCTGAGAGTGAGATATTGTGGCCGTGAGTGAGACATTGTGGCTGAGAGTGAGATATCGTGGCTGCGGGTGAAATATTGTGGCTGTGAGTGAGACAGCCACAATAGTGAGAGTGAGATTTATGCACCTGTAATCTTTGTGAAGTATTGAAAACGACCGGGATATCGTACTAGTGGAGACGCAGACAGAAAAAAATGTGTGAACTTTTGAACTACGCATGACCTGACCGGGACAAAACAGAGTGCCCACCCAGAGTGTGTGGATGGTTACTGGCAGGGCTTATCTCCGCTTGTTGTTAACCAGAATATACGGTCAGTTGCCCCGACGCCTATGTTGACAAGAGATGCTATCAAGAGCGATGCGCCTCTCTTCCAATAAGCGCTAAACCTCTCATTCGCAGGCGCAGAAACTGAGAGAACCATTCCCATCTCTGAGAACATCAGCACCATTCCTGATTCCGAAACCGAGAAGAAAATGCAAGAACAACGGGCAATTCCAAATAAGACCAAATGAAAGAAAATATATTTCCTCATATATTTCCTTCCTTACGAAACAAAAAATACTTTTACTGACCTTTGACTTTCTCAGGGTCCAGGGGTCCAGAGAATGAACAGCGAAGTGACGGTTTAAATGAAGTGCCTTTCTTTCTCATATATTTCCCACTTGCAGGACCACATGTCTCCATGACAGACGGGGTATGTGAACACAGAAGCCCCACTGACGCAGGGAGGGCAGGGAAACGGATTTATTGTGTTTGTTTTTTATTTTCATATTTGCACTATAAATTCTTATCCCCAGGCCTAATCTCCTTAGCGCCAAATACCTGGCATTAGATGAAGATTAACTGGTATAAACTGATTTCCCCTGTTATTTCTGTGGATTTGATCTTTAAAGAGCGGATGCCAGAATTCAATAATGAGGCTTTATTCTCGGTGGAAAGCAATACATTTAGATAAATCATTAAACGGGTATTAATAAACTTGAAAAGGTTCCAGATATCGCCCTTCTTACATTACCAATGAATCAATAACCAACATTGTCAAGCGAGAAGTTTTAACGCACGCATAATATAACGTACTTTACAGTCAACATACATTCCGTCATATATCTGTGTAATATTTGCACATAATTGGATATATCTCACTTCTCTGGGTTTCAGTTCTGAACCCATGTTCCATTTGATTGCATATCGACACAGGGTGGTTTCAGGTAGCAGTTTTGTTTCCTTTTCAGATGTAAAAATGTTGTGCTCGTCCTTTTTAATCCCTTGCCATGTTGATAATTGACATAACTTCAACCTGTGTCCCCAAAACAAGTCCTCCATCCCCAGACAGCAAGACATTGGTCTTATCTTATCCCGTCTTGTTAAGTGCCATGTAATTGCGTTTTCAGACACACAAACTGAATTAAAAAACAAGTGTCAACTGCGGATTAGTCATGGCTGGCAAAACTGGTTAGCCATGTCAACCTCTCGCTGTTAAATATGCACCAGAATCTCAGCCGTCATTTAGGGAAGACGTAGGAGAAGAATGCTTCTGCTCCGCTGCAGAGAGACAAATCATGTTAACATTTACTCACACACGTCCAAGGTTCTCAGCCACTTCCGCACACATGTTTAGGTTCTGTAGGTTTCCTGTCGGGAGACCGTTTGCGAGTGGGAGGAGAGACGGATTTCAATGTAATATCACACGGCCCCTTTTTCTCTTTTCCAGGAAAAAAGGCTGTTATTCTCTTGGCAAACAACACTTATCTGGAGGAGACAGGTTTCTGACTTGGAATGTAGAATACACATTGTGCAGGGCTCTAAGTGTTCTTGCAAATTGTGGATTCAGGTTAACAGGCCGTGCTGTCTATGTATTGGTTTTTCATACTTAAACAGTACAATGGTTTAAAATAAAATAAAACACCCTGTGGCAATGCCCTGTGTATGTGTGTGTATGTGTGTGGGTGTGTGTAGGTGTGTACAAATGTGTGTGGTATAGGTGTGTACGAGTGTGTATGTGTGTATTTAGGCTCTGTGTGTGAGAGAGAGCTGCTGTTATCTATACAGGATCAAACAGTGGCTGCTGTTGGTACTTTGGCCGGACTGGCCTTGCCATCAACCCTGGTATGGTCGTTTTCCTGTCCCTAGGTATATAATGGAGGTGGTCTAGGCAGTACCTATTAACACAAGCAGGGTGTCATTCTGCAGTATCTCTCTAGAATATTATCTTAGCTCTGCCCATCCGCATGCGTAACAAACTGATAACAAACTCACATTCCGGGTCTTCAAAGTTGTATGTCATGCTCCTGTGGAAAAAATCTAAAAAGGATTTATTCACAAAAAAAAAAAAAAAGGCGGCAGTTAATTTTCAGAAAGTATAAATACTCGACAAAATCCTGGATTACCGTCTCTGAATCAGAGCGCTTACTGGTTTATAGTAATAAAAAAGAGTCGTGTTTCAGTTTACCGAGAAGTGGGTGAAGCGAGCTGTACAGTGATTAACACTGCACTCCATGCAGAAGTCTTCAGAGAGAGGAACAGGACTGACGCCACTGGACTTCCGCCAGGTTTCACTAGCCTTCCTCTGCGTTAACCAAAGATTTGGCCTTAATGGGAAGCAAAAAGCTGATCAAGCTAAGCTTATTATTCTATGCAGCCTTTGAAAACAACTTGGTTTTCATCCCACATGTACAGCGCATAAAACACACACACACACACACACA
>JAOVYW010001533.1:0-16123 GCA_025775045.1 Hiodon tergisus | reverse complement strand
TAGCAGTTATGCCTGCGGCATAGTTCTTGAGGCAGTACTTACAATATAAATGTTAAATTGGATAAAGATAAGGTTAGAATTTTAATCAGCAAAAACAGGTCCACAACCTGGCATACAGGTATTGATTCCCCATTATTTCTGAGTCTAGTTGCCACGGGATATTTATATAAATCCCTCAAAATACAGAGGAAACCTTAATCTAATGGTAGGTTAATTATTTATTTTATTTTATTTTTGTCTGTGGGAACATTAGCCAACCAAGTTTTTATTCATAAACACTTACTATTCAGGTCTACTCCTTGTTTGGAGGAACAGATTAATTACGGTTTATGGAATGTTAACCTAAGATTCTTTAAATATATACTACAACAAATTTACAGTCGAGAAGTACGTGGCTATGTGCTGTCAGACAGCAACAATGGAAGTCTTCAGAGAGCCACGCAAGCACTTCTGTCACTTATATAAAAAGTGTAAGCAGATAAAAGTATTCACTGCTCATCATTAACAATATGTGTCTTTATAATGCAATTTTGAAAACAAAATAAAGTAAGCAACACCCTCATCAGTGAGGACCACAGGGATGTGAACAGGAATGTATCCAAATAAAAATATCTTATCACAGAAGTAATATGGAAAGATTAATTTTTTTCTTTATTTCTGTTTATGTTGGCAATATAGTCCCAATCCTCCCTCTTTATCTCTCGACCCCCTCCCCCCCCCCCTCTGTACATCCCCTCTCCTGACCTCCTTCAATTTGAAATTCATTCTCACATTCAATTTTTGTGTTCTGACGCATATTTTGACTTTTAGTCATGTTCCCCTTTCTTTAAAAAATATTTTTAAATACTGCACATAGAGTATTCTGTATACTTGTATACTGTAAAGCATCCTTTAAGTCCTGATATCAACAGTGACTTATTTTACTATGGATGGATTATGCGACAGACAGGCAATTTTCCTCTATACTTCCTGACCATGCTTTTTCTTTTAGCTAAAAGTCAAATCTAATTGAATTATTTAGAGGAAACGCAGATTTTATGAAAAAACTATGCAGCTGCCAAAGAAAAGTAGAGAAAAAGAATGCAGCCACCTGAATTTAGTTTGCAGTGAATTTAGTTTACACAATACTGGAGGTAATGCAACATATTGCATCCTGCAGTAGTGCCAATTATATTGTGTAAAAAATTTTTTTAAAAAACACAGCGTGGTTTTAACTTTCAGAAGTGAACTTTACATCCAGTGTTACTTTCAGAGTATGTTCAGTATATGTTATTCTTAGCAGTTAAAAAAATGTGGATTATGTGATACGTGTTTATCACTTTCATGTCAATTTTGAATGATCAAGACTGTGAATTACAACTGGGCTCTTCAAACCCACCTGCTTTTGAACCAATTATTATTTCACATACTGCAGGTTACACAGCCTGTACAAGCTAATTGGAGGACTGGACTGAGCTAACGGGTCCTCCCAGTATCACAGTGGACTTGAAGGCTCTTAGGTACACTAAACAACAAATAATACATTAAAAAAACATAATTTACAGCATGTTAAAATATTAGAAAATTCACCTTTGTGACATAATTTTGTAGGCGTCGGGGAGGTAGCAGTTAATGTTTTCCATCTGAAAAGGATCAGCATCGCAGATCTTGTCGTCTGTGCGGCCGTAATTGGCACTTTCAATCATGATGACATCACTTCCTGGACAGCGTAGGTCAATTGGATAACCCTCACAAGATAGCTCTCTTCTCACCAAGCCAAAAGGCAGTGCTGCGCGGCTAAAGCCTAAGGGAAAAGAAGAAGCATGCATCAGTACAGGAAAATCAAAAACAAAAAAATATACTGCTCTGACAAGGAGCATGAGAGTATATGGACAGTATAATGATTTATATAAAAAATATCCAGATTCTGTGAGAAATACTATACAAATGTTGTGCAGTTTTGGAGATTTGGGAGGAAGTTTATTACATACTTCATCCTGGCAGCATTTAACATTTGTTTTTTTAAATGAATATGTTTCGTGCTTTTGTGCCTTTTCATCGCACTCTCTCTTCCTCTTATATTGCAAATAAAGTCAAAAGATATTCTTGTAAAATATTAATTATGCATTGATGCTTTGTTTAGTTTTATTTTTGTGGCTAGTAGTATTTGGGAATTCACAAAAGTTGATAAAGCTCTGTGTTCCTCAGTTAGACCTGAGATCAGTATGGATCTGTTTCATGCCCCGTCTAGATAATTAATGTGGTCCGTTAACCACTGACAGTTGTAGGTGACCTTCCCACAGTTACCATGGGACTTGAATGGTCTAGGCATGTGTGAGAAAGGTGAAACCAATATCTTTGTTTATTCAAATATGCTACATGTGGTGAGCGGTGAAAAAGAAAACCGGGAAACTACTCGAAATATAAATTTAAAAATTAAATATTATAATACCATTTATTCGCGTATTTACTTATGTTTATTGTTAACCACTTCCCTTGGAAAATTTTTCCTGAGGAATCATATATGTACAGGCCAGACAAACAAATGAATCATTTTCCAGTAGCCTCAATACCTATGTCTGTTTACTTATGTGTTAGTTCTTCTGTTTATCTGTAAACTTCATAATGAGATAAAAGGTTTATATAGCTTTATTTTATAATTATTTAAAATTTAAAATTTTTATTTTATATAGCTAACAAAAATCTCTGGGTATATTTGCAGTCTTTTTCTAAAGGGAAAGAAACAACAAATCAAGCATCTCAACAACACGGAGTGAAATTTAATCCATTTTACAGCCTTGACAATCGAAGAGAGGACAGGCGGGAGGTTGAGCAAAAAAAATAAATAAAAACAAAATCAATGCTCTGGCTTTGTGCTCTGCAAATGTGAACACTGCGAAATAGCTCTGCTAGGGGTAAAATTAACTATTTTGCTTGATTCTCTCCTCTGTCAACAAATGATTTTGAAAATAAAAAATAAAAAAAATACTAGAAGAGGCAATTACAGAAAGGGAACAGACTAAATAGTAACAGGTACATTAGCATTGGTGTCTGGTATTAAAATGTACCTTAAACATACATGTAGACAGCTCCTCGGCTACGAGCAATAACAATTTATAGATCATAGACACAGCAGTTATTTTTGCGGTTGAACAGAGCCTCTGCCTGCTATATCAATAATAAATGTTGTTAGAGACAACTTTCTTTCCTGGTTGAAGTGGAGGCCATTTGTGATCACAGTGCAGTGCTTCCTTAATGAGTCTCTGTTCACAGTCTAATGCCTTGGAAAAAATGTCATTACTTCTTTTCATACCCTAATTTGTTTTGTAAGATTGGCACTTGAACACACTGCCCGATCCTCTTGTGCTATTCCTGCTAATTACCTTAAGCCTTTGACTGTCATGGATGGCACTATTCGTATGGGTACAAGTGTGCACTGCTCAGACCTATTAAATGAAATCCTCGTAAAACTAGCGGCAGTGGCAAGATCATTTTCTCTATTAGGTTGGATCTATTCAGGACAGCTGGATTAGCACCAGGCATTTTAAAATAGACTTAAACAGCAGGGTGATTGTTAGGTTGTATTTACATGTTTGTATGTTTGAATATTTCTGCTCTCGTCATTATTTGAAATGACAGCAGCAACGGGAATAACAATAGTTTCAAAAGTTGTTTCATGATTGGCAAAGAGAACTCAATACATATAAGATGAGTATTAAGAAAATACGTTTTGTTATTATCAATGCATTTCGGACATGCCCTCTGCAACTCCTGGAGATGAAAAATGAACTCAGGTCTGAGTACTTTCCTTTAGCTGATACACAATTCATCAGAAAAGTGGTCTTGCCAGACTTTCTTGTCTTGAATAAGGAAAGCATGGCATGAGATGAGCATCCCTGCTCTGCAAGTGTGCTGTGAACACACAGCGCTACAACTGAAGTACAATGTTTAAAATACTGGCAGTTCCTTATTATTAATTAGTTTTCTCTCACCAGATAAAAGCAATCTAAACACCAATCTGTTGTTCTTCACATGCATAGTCTATTTTCAGGGCAGTCCGATTGATTATTTCAAAAAAAAAAAAAAAAAAAATTTTTTTAAAGATCGATTGTGCGGCCTTAATTTCCTAGCCCTTGTTTTACCCAATGGGCAGATTCATATGACCTTCAAACGGATCAATCCGGTTACAGTCAGACATTTTTAACAGGGTTACCTTTTTTTTCACTTCCCTACGACTGTGACATGGTTCAAAATAATCACCAATGTAACTGCTAATCATTCAAACACCACCATGCTGTTTCAAGAGCACATCCAAAATACTTAAATTGCTGTGGGTGCATTGTTCTGTTGTGTGTGCTTGTATTAATAATTACTATTAGTTACACAGTAAAAATCATCCTTCTGGTTTACTTGGCTTGGTATTGACTGTGACTCGATTGTAAAAACTGTCAATTGATTAAGCCTCGGGCTGCACTAGTTTTTAAAAGCACTTTTGAGTGATCTTTTGGGACAAGTAGTGGAGCAACCAATTCAATTCAGAGACATATGCTTTTGGAAAGCTTCACAAGCATACTTTTAAACTGATTATTTGTCTTAAATTCAATCCACCTACAAAATGGGAGAAGTTGCCAACATTTTACCTTTTTGTCGTTTAGCAGACAGACCTATCCAAAGCAGTATATTAGTGCCATATTTCGAGGATAAAAGTAAAAACAGTAAATTTGTTTACATTTACCTACTATTTCCTGCTTTTAGTGCTAACATGGTACATAGATAAGTGCTCCTAAGGTGTTTCAGGGCATAGCTAGGGCCAATTAACAGTTACGCATTTTACCTACTACTACCTGCTCAATTCGACAGTTAGTTAAAAATAACGTTATGATATACTTTTCCAGATTTCTTCGAGGCTCTGTATTTTATAGTGAGGGGGTGTGACTGTGATTGAACAAGATTTGGATCTTGGTCTGAAAATTGTAGACAATAATAAAAAAAATCCACCCTGGTGTGCTTGGACCTGGAGCTGGAGCTGAAAACTTAATGCAATCAGCAGAAACGAGAACAAGAATCCTTATGATTTTGCGCCGATTTCTATCAAGAATTTTCATTTGGCTAGCAGCAAAGGGAAAAAAATCCATCTGAAATGCATTAGCACCTCAATGACGTGAAGCAAACGTGTTCGTCACCACAGAATGTGCCGCTAATGAGGAGCTTCTCTGCAACATTCCAAGCCTGTTTGCTCTCTTTCATGCCTTAAAAGAACGACTAGATATTGATATTTCCCATTACTTTTATAACTGCTGAGAAATCAATGCCATTTTTCCTATGTTGTATTTCTGGAGACATTTTTTTTAAATGTGTTCATAATCATGAAAAGCCACATCACTAAGAATGGATAAATATGGTTATTGTTGCCAACATACACAAGATGCAAAAGTTGTGTTACTTTGAAAAGTCAAGAAGACAAAAGCTGCATACTTGATAGAACAGATGAATGGCCTTTTAAACAGGGATTTGTATATAAACCCCAGTAAGATTTGTGGTTAGAGTATGGGAGTGGAGTTCTTGATAGCCAACCTAAGAAAACTGTTTTTAATCAGCATTACTTTTGTTATCACAGCACATTACATTTAAGTTTAAGTCTAAAAGTGACATGTATTTTAGATTTGTAGTCCTCCTTCTAATTGAATGATAGAACCAGGATAAAAAAAACCCATAAATAATATATTACAAGGAATGCTCAATCCCATCTCCATGGCAACGCATCCACCAGTGTCATAATTGGTGTGGTGTTGTTGACATTGCACCCTATCAAGCTATGCTGGTCAGCAACCCAGAAAGCTTCTTTCTTTTAACTCCCAGGCATCTTGCACACAACATTGAACTTAATGGTTAATCACAATAGATTCACTTAAACCCCCGTAAATAGCATAGAATGTATTGTATTTCCACCAAGTCCTTTAAAAAGTATCACCATGCTGATAGTGCAGGAGAAATGGCCTGTCAGATCTGCAAATAGATTCTTAAAGTTTGCAAATATCAGAAATGTCTCACTGCATAGCTTTAAAAACAACATGTTTTACATGATGAGAAGTCAGGTGAAAAACTGAAATGCATCCCTCTCAGATGTGTCTAGTTGAAGTTGGGTGTTAACCAGAATTTAAAAGAATCGATTTTGCAGATTTTTTCTCAATACAGCCATATAAAATATATTAAATATGACAGGGGAAAGCAGCAAAGTTGATGGGATAAAAGAGGATAAAAGTTGAGTCAGATGTTCTTTAGAATCGTATGCTTTGATTCTGCAGTGCAATGTTAAACTAAATAGAACGAAGGCGAGGATAAAAATTTTTGCATGCTGAACCAATAGTTCACAAAAGTGACTGAAGTTACATCTGGCTGTCTGATCAATGTTGTTTGTCAATACTTTCCATAGGAGTTGACACAAGTTGACTTAAAATCTTTTCTAGTGTGAACATCCAGAATCACTGATTGACTTCAAACTAACTCCTACTGCTGAGACGGAGCTGCTGTGGTTGACCTGGAAGAGATTGTAAAAAATCCTGTCATAGGTCCATAGAAAATGTCTTTAATCTGCATTAGCATCTCCCAGGAGTATCCATTGCTGGGTAAAACGAACATTTTGTTGCTAATGCCGTTTTCAGCGACCTATATGTGTGAGGTGAGATTTTTCATTTTGACAAGAGTAAAAACAAAGCAAAGGAACTACTGAACCCTGCGCCAGATAGACATGATGCTCTCTCATCCTGTGAACCTAGCCGGAATTATATTTTGAGGACTTTGTGGCCTCACTTGTCACAATAAGTTAGCAAATTGTTTTCTAGCGGCATTCTGATATACTATTAGGACATTTTGTTATATACTTTGTGGTGGGAAAAAAATGTTTGAATAATTTTACTCTTTTGATTCTTCTACCAGGCAAACCGATTCTAAAGTTGCCATCAATCAGCTGCCACAATGTGTGTAGTAAAACTGCAGCATGGCAACGGAAATCCTCATTCACACAAAGACTCATTGTCCTCCCAATCATCCTTTTATAAGTCTACTCAAATGTGGACTGGTGAAGAGATGAAGTTAACAAACTGAACTAAAACTTTCTGAATGTGGGAACAATATTCAAAATAAAATGAACGGTGAAATTACAGTGATACTTGGACAACCACATAACATTTCAAAATGTGGACTTAAAACCATGGTGAAATGTGTAGTTAGGGATTTTTCTAACATTAAACCCAAAGCATTTTTTTTTCAACTTTTTACTTAAAATTGTAATACGAACCATAAGAAGACTGGCGAAAAATCTTTTTAAAAACTCAAACTTTCAAACACACAAAAGCATGTTCTCCGAGGCTTTAGCATAGCCACATTTTTGGAATATTCTGATCTAAAAGCAGAATTTTGCTGAGAGAGATTCAAAAGGGGGCACAGACACTCACAATGCTTGTCATTAACCATTAAAAGAGCTTTGATTTGCCTCTTCTTTTTTACAAGCAAACAGCTGCTTGTAAATGAGCTACCATCCTTAGGTTGGTTTTATTATTCTACACTTTTGGTTTACAAGGTTGCTTGCTGAGGGGATTTGTGGTGAGGGGTATTGGGGGATAGGTGATAGTGAGGCCTACAGATTTAGACTGGAACTGTAGGAAACACAGCTTGAAAAAAAATTCTACAGCATAAGAGTTAAAAGGAACTTCTGAGTCAAGTTACACCCCACAGCGCTGACTCCATAATCCTGTGATAGCCTTAACCGTAGAATGTTCTTAACAAGAACAAAAAAGGAACATATATATATATATAACTTCTTCATAACATTCTAACAACAATTGCATATAATAAGATTCTTCTTATTATAACTAGAATATCACCCAAGGTGTAACAAAATACATTTACAAAATTTTAAAGCATTCAAACACAATATTAGTTCTGCACATGGATCCCTAACATTTTATTTTGCTCTTTTGCACTGTAATTTTTTTTTCTCTAAAAATAAAATAAATATTTGAGGTTAAAATAATAAATGTATTATCAGCACTAACCTGAAGATTTATGTTCCACTAAATATCATTACATTTTAACATAGGGTTTCAGCAATGTGCAATTTCCCATAAATAAAACAAAAATTAAAAACGTTATTTGTATAAGAAGCTTATTTTCATCTATTTTGTTACAGATGAGGGACACGTCAAATTATCTGACAGAAAGATATCTGTAAAAAATCAGTTAGATCCAAAATATTGCACAATTCCTTGATTTAGAATGTACATTTAGGTAGAAGATACAGAAAAGTCTGACTTACAACGGGCAAGACTTCTATTGACCTCTGATATGCATATGATTCTTTTGTCTGCACAACATTAGACATTAGGAAGCATTGCAAAATTGTCATGAAGTAGTAACGCAGCTCAAATTCATGATTTATTTTCTTTCGTGGGGCATCAAAGCATGTAGTTATTTTGATTTGGTTTGTTTGTTTGTTTATTTTTGATAGAACAACAGAAGCTAACTATTATTAAAATACAAATATTTCTTGTGTTTAAAAAAGCTGAAAAATTGAGAAAGGTGGGTCTGAAAATACAAATTCTTCTTAGTTGCATTTTTCATAGACGCTCTCTGTGTAACTGTGGGGCACCTGGTTCTGTACCTCATTTGTATTCACAGCCAGGCACTTTGCTCCAGTTCATTTACATCTTTTTCTTCCATAGCAACAGCGGGTGATCAGGAGCTATCAGTAGCATTTTTGAAATTGGTACATGGCTCTTACATATCTTGTCATTTTGTGTTAACATTTAATATATCCTTTCCATTTAAAAAAATTCTAATATATTAAAGTAGCTTTTTACTAAGGGCTACTTTTGTAGTTTACCCAGTTCGAGAGTGTTTCAGACGTGTGTGACAAATATTTCACAACTGTATCTTAACTGATGGATTTTAAATGCCAACGGCCTTGACGTGTAATTACGGCTATAATGTGATTGCAAGCAATTTTTCCCATGTTTGTAGTCCATATTAATTTCCTATACTGGATCTCACCATGAACTATAATGATCAGTGTTTCTCCTACTTTAAAAAAAGGTATATGCCACAGAAGTCAATAAAAAGAGTACATGTAAAACAGAAATAGAAGCCCAATTGTCTGCTCTAATAAACAATTTGGCTTCTCATTCAATAAGGAATATGAACACACACTGTATATGCACTCTTAAAGCTATTACTAAAGTCCATCTTCATTTGTTTCTGCAGAGGTAGTATGTCCCTTATCTGTATAAATGTGCAACATATTAAGTCTCTGTTGCAATTGGTGCTCACATAGAATTTAATTCTAAAACCAATTAGGTAGTCATGCTTGAGGACACCAATGCACAAGCTGAATGCTTCATTTGTTCATAATAATTTCCTTATTCAGGCAACCAAGGAGAGACACAATGCTCTTGACTTCGACCAACAGAGTTTTTTTCTTGGCTGCTGTTTCTAGGTTTATCATTTTCAGATGATGGGTTCTGTACTGTAAATTACTTTGGCACCTTCTGACGCCAGAAAGTTATTTTTGTTTGGTGCGGGCATATTCAGATAGCGCTTTTCATCTGAGACAAAACACATTCCCGCTATAAAAGATCAAAGAGATCTTTGTACTATGATTTTGTACTATGTGACATACTTTTAGAATTGGTAGCATAGAACGCAATACAATTGATATGTAATCAAATGTATTATTGTCTCTGGGTATGTGTGTGGAAGGTAAAGATAAATATTGGATGACAATTTTAAAGGCAAGTGTGAAATAAAAACTAAAATTACAACGAAAACTAATTTTTAACCCTTCAAATCATGAGATTTTTCCTGAAATTTTAAGCATGTAACAGATATTATTTAATCAGATTCTTTACTCTTGACTAAATATCTAGATATCTAGCAAGCAAACTATTAATAAGGAAAATAGCTCTCAAAACCTGAAACCTGGTTATAATAGCAAAAACCATATGAAAACTTCATATTCATAAAATTTCATTTTAAAGCTTTGATCCCATTTTAGCTTTTGACCTATATATGGTTTGCATGGACATGCTTGGAAAAAGGCCCAAGTTGCTCTCATTAATTATAAAACCCACTAAAATATTCCTCTCCAATTAATCCCCTTTTTAAAATTTGGAAACAGTAATTATTTTAGTTTTGGTTCTTTTTTCAATTGGCAATTGCATTGCACTTTGGCTTATCGGCACCAACCCTACCACTACACACAGGGAGAGAGAGAAAGTATGACTATACTAGTCACTTCCGAGCCACCAATCTCTTTTACAGTCTCTAGGCTACAAAGACTACACGTCAAGTGTAGCGCTGGTTGGCAGAAAAGCATCTTTGATGGAGAAGCACGTTTGACGTTACTGCTAGCCTGCAGGCCCCCAGAAAGCCAATAGGAGAGGCTCATTAGCGACGGACAGCCCTCTACCAATCGTGTGCCATCACTGTGATCTCTGGGTTAAAATCTGAGAATGACATTGGCTGAACTCAAAACAGAAAACTCAAGCTCATAGGGCCCAGTCTGCCCTCAGGAGGACAAGGATCTTTTTTCTTTAACGTCGTTCAGGTTTTGTATTTACGGTGCAACAAAATAGCACATTATCACATGTATTGTGCTATGAAATACAGATTATTTTGCCAAGAGTAGAGCAAAATGTCAGAATTTTTTTTTTTTATAGCTGGCTGTGAAAAATATATTTTCAAATGTCTGTTTCGTACCGTCATTATCTTTAATATTTAAATGACCGACTTACCACGTTTTTAGCTGGTAATGCAAAGGAAATGTCTAAAAAAGTTTAAAATTTAAATTGTGGAAGTTTTAAACGAAATAGGTTCAGGAACGACAATACCACTGAATCGATGAAGTGACCAAATTAAATTGATCGATCAATCAGTTTCTGGATTTTACAAAAAACTGTTGTCTAAACGGTGTTAATAATTCATTTTCATACAGAAAATTTTGGACCCTGATGATGAGACAAGCGGGAGGAATTTTACAGAGCAAATTCGCTTTCAGCCACACTTGAAAATGCATGTGATTATAGGTTATACAATTCACCCGGGAAGAAATAAGTTAATTAACTACTCCTGACAGTCCAAAAGAAGCAGACCATGATTCACCTGGTGTATGTGACACACACATTCTACATGAAGAATACATAACTTCTATTGTCAAACACCAATTCACCAACGGTAACCCTTGCTGACAGACTGGAGTGCTATGTGATGCTTCATATTCCCACATATACATTTTTTCTCAAATGTGCAGCATATTTTTTTCCTTTTCTTAAATCTTAAAATAGGTGACAAATCCTGGATATCCCTTGACACTGGATTCACTATCTTCAAAGGGCATCTGAGATTTGAGTAAGGCACTAGAGGAAACTTTGAAGCTCGTTGCGGTAAAACAATAATGGTAAAAAAAAATGGTAAATCTAAAACAGCACAATAATGCAGTATTGCATTATATATACAGTCAACTAGAGCTGTGTATGAAACACGTATAGCAGTCAATGACCCATGGATAATATATACTGCAAAACAGGTTGATTAGTCATCTATGTATTTTTTTTTCCTTTGGTATTCAGGCAGGCTGCGATCTGCCATCTGCACATGTTTTGCTCATAATTCAAGATAGGCATATTGGAGACCCATATAATTCTGCTGAAGTAAGAGCAAAGCAGAAAAGGATGATGTTAAATCTGACAAGACAGGGGTAAGATTACAAATCTCTGTGTGCAAATTCTTGTTCAATAAATCAACTTCTTCTCAACTCCTCTACTTTTCCTGTGATGTTCTGGCACCTAAATGACATATAATAAATCTATAGGAAAAAAATATAAAAAAAAAAAAATATGTAATGCGATGGGTGGGACCATTGGGACTATTTGCATTTGATACTATTTTGTTTAATGACGTTTTCTTGTGGTTGTAAGCATCTTATTTCTTCTACTAATATTAATATAATGCTATTGAATATAGCTGTGTACAGTGTGACTAGAGGGTTGCCAAAGTTGTCTCAGCTATTAAGTAACTTAATGCATAATATGTATTCATGGGAAGTTAATAAAAAAACTAAACGATTGAGTTACTTATTTGAGACTCAAACAGGAAATATGAATAAAAGTTCTAGATTTACCATAGGACACCAGTGATCTTGAAGTCAAGCCCGTTGATGTAAATTTTTTCCATGCTATTTTCAGATGCACTTTTTTGGGAAACAAGATAAAGGCTGTCCCAACTACAGCACTAAAACAAACAAAGCAATAAAAGTTATCAACGCTTCTCAGACTTAAATTTATTAAGAACAAAATGGATGGCACACCCGGCCCTGGCGTTTTTTCTGTTGTTTCTTGGGTGGGGGGGGGGGGAGGGTTTGGGGTTGTGAATGAAAAGACCAAACAAAAAGGGCAAACTGGTCCTCATGCATATCATTCATCTGGGTTCTTGCATGACAAACACAAACTCGGAGCCAGCTGTGAAGAGTCTTAATCCATGCAAATCCATCCTTCCTTCTGAAAACCCTGATGAGGATTAAAAGTACTCAGCAGGGCGGAGACCACGGGTGCAGTCACACCTTGCCTCTCTGAGTTTTCATTCCTTTGTCACCTTATCCCCTCATCTAAGGAATAGCTATTGGTAAGAGACAGGAAATGACGGCAAGTCCCACCTGGCCCCAATAACACTTAGCTCACAGGGAAGTAGGATTCCAAAGTCTAAAAATACCTGGAATACACCAGGATTTACAGGGAGACAAAAGCCAAAACCAATTTAAACCGTCTACATAGAAGCTCAAAGCAGATCCGCCTTTCCACTTATCCATTAGCTACCCTTCCAGAATCATAAAGTAGAACAAGGGAACCTCTACATATTATTAAATACAGAGGAAATGTCTGTATGTCAGAACAATGTAAAGGACAATCCATTTGCTGAAAAATCCTATTCTTTCTGGGCTATAACACAAGTTTATGTAATCAACTAGTTGTGCCACAATGCATCATCTGAAATATTTAAAAGTGTAAATAATGAGAAGTATCTCTGTGTTGCTTTAGTAACATATGCTGCAACTAAAATAATAATAAAATACTAGTCACATTCATGGACTGAAACTGTTAAAATACATATATTTTTTTCTGTTCAGGCTGAAATATTAAAATGAAAAATTTCCAGTTCAATTTATTAGCTCTGAGATTTCTCAATGAACTGTTAGGAATAAGGGATCTATTTGATTTTTTAAAATTATTAATATTATTGCTGATTAGATGTCTTATTACATTACTTATTACAATTGGGTGTTCCAATATAGACAAATTAAACAATGCCTATGAATATTGTATGTTAGATCACAAGGTTGTATACGAAAGACAAGATCTCTAGAACATCTCTAAGAAAACCCCTGAAGATATCAATCTAAAACAAACTTCAACAAAAGCTAAACTTTTAGCCTTTTAAAGGATTCCAGTAACCCATTTAATTTAATTACTAAAATGCATTAAAGGGATATTACAGGCAGGATGTTGTTTAATGAACCATGTTTACTTAGCTATATAGCTTGTAATGATTTGTTGTTGGGCTGTTGCCGTTGGTTACAACAGGACAATTGGTTAAGTATGTGCTCATGAAAGAGTTTTAACCGAGTCAATACAAGATGTAAATCTGAGCTGTTTCAAACTTTCTTAAATAAAAATCACGGGTGAACAGAAAAATTTTTTTTTTTTTTTTTACATAAATAAAGCACTTTTAGAACACTTTTAGTTCAGGCTGTAGGAGCTTTATTTTAATTTGCATATTAAAATGAAGAAATCAAATTCCGCCTATATATATATAAATAATTTGTTTTGCTTTAAAAATGATGGACAGTAGTGAGGAATGGTTACTTACCTTCAGAACACTGTAAATGGGCCAGTGTGAACATCAGCAAGCAGACGGTTGGTAATTTCCACATGGGGCCTGCCATTGTCCTTTGCTTCAATGGCGTTTCCATGCTTGCTAATAGGGACTGTAGTTACAAATGCTCAGGCTTCCAGATCCCAGTAACCTACATCATTGATCTTCTCACCTGAAAGGCAATTGAAAGAAGGTTTGTATATTTTTGATACACCAGGGTTACCTATTATTTATTTATTCTTTACATTTTTGCTGTTGGCATAGAAGTGATTTTATTACATCATTTTATTTCGAGTAAAAAAAAACTTCAGAAAATCTGTAAAAGTCAGTAAGGTTCATAATCCAGAAGAATTGAGATTGGGTTCATTCTTACTATTGGTGAGAGGTCGGCCTTCAACCCAAAACTGAGAAGGCTTTTAGAGGCATATGCATAAAATAAACAAACTAGCAAACGATGTTTATAGACTGTATGGGCCCACACCAAAATTACACATATTGAGTTCAACTAATTTTGTGTTTTCCTCCATTAGTATCCCTTGTGCTATTTTTCTTCCAATTGCCCTAACTAAAGTTCTGGGTCCTAAAAAACCTGACTGGCTAGTTTTTAAATTCAGTTCATACATGTGAGGCTTGGGTTTACCTTATCAACACTGACTGGTGGCACGCACACTTAACTCCCATGAATCAAATCTACATCCACACAGGGAAAACAATGTCACACTACAAACAGCTCACACAGGACACCATTAAAGACATCTCAATGTTTTCCTTCGGTCTTTTCCATAGAGGAAAGATATCTTGTAATTATTTGTATTACAGGTTGTTGTTGCTGTCTTTGCTGACCTTTTTAGTGTAATATAATGAAAATGATTTGTTCATAAAACCATTTAGAGCCTTGAAGTACTGTGAATCTTGACGCCACACTTTCAGTGATCCACTTGTCAGACCTCCTGATTGTTTTATACTGGACATAATTTGAAGATCATTACAGTTTGCAGATTGTTTTCCAAGCACAAATTTAAAAATATACTTCAGGTAAAATAAAACCCTGTCAATTTCACCATCCACGAGATACAAGTAACTTCCACATTAGCACATAATGCCTTAATTAAGGCTGGCATTGTCAACTCATTTGAAACGGCATTGCGTCTCACCAGGGACTTCTAATTTTAAAGGCATTTAAAAGAGGTTAATAGGAATACATTGAAATTAGACTGGGAATTGCAATGTCTGAAAACAGTTGTATTATGTCAGCCCATTATTTACTTACAGTACACATACTTAACAGATCTACCATGCAAAGATTTCTGCAGGTTAGACATAAAGCTTCATTACAAAGAAGATGAGTTTGTGTGCATTCTTTTTTCATGTTAAAAAATAAGAATGGGTATAAGAAGGGCTCATTTGCATATTGTGAGGCTTTTACTTAAAAATTTATTTTTTTACATTTTTACCTGCTGCAAAGCAAAAACTCCTGCTCCCAAATGCACAAGTCACCCTAAAAGAATCTTAATTTCTTCATTAAAATACATAATGCATTTGTTTACCAGATTCCAGCCTAACGAATGCAGCAACTAACACTTTATATTTCAATACAGTTTTTTTTAATGGAAGATATGCAAGTAGATTTCTTAAGGACCCCCTCACATCCCAATCATACAGAGTTTAAACCAACAATCTCCTATACCCATTTCCTGTTCTTTAACTTTAACTTTTAATACCAGTAGACCTGGGGTCATTTAAATTCCTCCAGTTTTAGCACAAAATTAATTAATGTTTGAATGTACCCACAAACATATAGTTGCATTGTAGATTTAACACTCATGAATTATGAGGGTTCTGATGTTATGAGGAGCTTCATTACTAAAAATGATATGGGGCTTCACTGGACAATACTTTTGACAGCTGAACGGTGAGCTGAAATAATATTCTCCATCTCAAGAGATACTTTTCAGGAACATTAATGGGTAAATGGCACTCATTATAGGAACTAGCTAGGTAAGTAAATTAACTTAAAAAGAATGTATTGGAACTACAAAAAGGGTAATTGTAAAAATAAAAAATGGCAATTCAGTCATTTGCTGTTCAGCTGATACACCATTCTGATATTTAATTTATTCATGAAATTACACACGCAATGATAACGGCATAGCAGTTCATTAGTTTTTATTCTTTATTAAAATTGCTAACACACAAAGCCTGAGTGACCATGCCCGCTGCCAAG
>JAOVYW010001531.1:0-16123 GCA_025775045.1 Hiodon tergisus | reverse complement strand
GTGTGTGTGTGTGTGTGTGTGTGTGTGTGTGTGTGTGTGTGTGTGTGTGTGTGTGTGTGTGTGTGTGTGTGAAAGAAGGGGGAGAGAGAGAGTAATAATGGCCATTGATTCTCCAATTACCTTGGAGACTGTGTGAATTGTGAAGATGAATCAATACATATTCAAAACGGTGGACTATGGTGAAGAAAACTTTTTCTAAAATGCAATAACCACATAACAGACAACAAGGGCTCCTGGGACTGAATTTAATTTCTGGACCCTTCTATCTACTTCTTAAAACACCATGTTCTGTAGTAACAATACACTGAGGAATAGAGGTATGTTACTCTAAACATACACAAAAGCATTAGGATTCAATAAAACCGGATTACACAGTAGGCCTACCGTAAATTCAGGCTTTCATTCCGGCGACAGAACGCCAGAAGCTATAATTGCATACATATAAGTATATTTGCGTATCTCAATAGTTTTAAAAATAAACTCATTCTTAGGTATGTGAGTTTTGACAATTGCCCATAAAAGTTACGCATTATACTCCAGTGCATGACGATCCACCCGTTACATCTCCATTACATTATTCAAAGATTCTCGCATACAATTTATCAACACAATTTAACAAAATATTTTTATAAATGCTGATAATTGATCCAAATTTTAACATGACCATAAGGTTAAATTACAGAAAAGAGACAGTAGAGAACATCGGGTAGAAACAAGAGTACCTGTTTAAACCACTTTCTAAATCTGTACACTCCAAACTCAAAAAAGCTTTTATGATTATAAAGTTATGTAGTTTGAATCATGAGAATATCGTGCTCATGGTGTTTTTTGTTTTGTTATAGTTTTTTGTCTGTTTAGTTTAGTTTAAAATGTTTAAAATTGTCGCACTTTTCCAGTTCTCCTTGTAATGGATCCACTAACATTAACCAATACTGACACCTGCTGGAATTGGTAGGAAACACGAATAAGGCAGACGATAAATGCGGTTAAATATTAAATAATATAGTCTCAAATGCAATTAAAGGGATGTCACATTTTTTAATTTTGCCCCAGGTTAGATTTTAAATATTGCATTTGTAATAGTGTCAATAACGTAAAAACTATTGGATGGGTAAAACTGTATTGGGCTTGGATTATTCTTGTAGGGACCTCTTGTAGGGACGTTGTCGTGGTCATTTTTATTATTAATGTTTTAAAAATTGGGAATAATTTTCTTTCCGTTTGATTTTGACCTGCATAAAGAACTCTAATAAGAAGGGTTTTTTTCACGCTTCACTAAGTCACCCTCAACCGAAATGCAACCGAGATGTTCCATGATTTGACTGAAGACTGAAGATTAACATTTTTAAAAACTTATTTAAAAAGTCAGTTTCCAGTACAAAAACGAATCGTGAATGGTACCCAATTAAACCGTCTTCTCTTTTTATTTGACCTCATTTTTATTCATTTTGGGTTTACCGTGTTATTTCAGATGAACAATCTCTGTTGGTTACATATTTATACCAAAGATTCTAGTACAGAAAGCCAGTGACATACTATCTTTGCGTTATCAGAAGATAGGAGTATCCCTTACTTTGTCCTTTATAGTCCCTTGAAATGTAATTTGCTTGACTGTGGGTGGTTTTGTCTTAAACATATTAGTACTTAAGAGGCTGACTTTTAAGTATTATGAGACATCGTCGCTTGACTTGCTTCAATAATTTATGACCCCATTTTTTAATGAGCCTTGGGTCTGGTTACGTGCAGTGCTCGCGTCGGTGGCAGTGCGCAGCCGTAGTTAGTATTTCGTTCCGATGCCCTTCTCTGGGTGACTGGAGGTTTCAGTTTCTCTGTCTGCCTTGCTACTCCACGCTATGTTCCGAGCGGCTTTGTTACGTTCAGTCTCCGGAATCCGGAGTGTGGCACGAACACGACCTTCCTATATCGGTAAGGTTGGTGCTTGAATTGACAAAAGTATGTTTTAAATAAATTATGTTGCAAACATATACAATTTAAAACATGTGTAGCTGAAATTAGCACCGGCTAGCTAAGTAAGGACTGTTCCTCTCCGGTAAGAGGTTTGCGGCGGTTTTTTGGGATTAAGAAACGGAGGTGTATGGAGTATTTTTCGGTGTATAACTACCAAACTAGTCACTTATCACCGATACATGTGTATGTATAATTAATATAACGTTAATTAACATCATTCGCATCCGTGGTGAAAGCAAGCCGGAAGGAGATGGGTTAAAACTTTAAAACATGTCTATCTCTGTATCTGTAACATTGTGTTTGATTACTGTACTGTTTGTGAATGGCCAACTATCTAACATCATGTTTCATGATCAAATCTGACCTGCTGTAAAAAAAAACACTATACCTTCTATGTTTATAATTTCATACTGGTTTACGGTAGCTTGAATAAGCAGCTCATATGCTGACAATTAGAATTAGCTAACACACAGAATCAACAATAAATACGAAAAACTAACGAAAAAACACTAAATTACATCTAAAAATGTTTTCTAATACACTCGACATCGACAAATTTGTAACTGATTTTCCATGTGTCCTTGTAATGACCCACCATATTAAGGCTTTGCGGCCTACCTTTCAACTTGAATATACTAAGAGACACAGGACATCCTAACACATTCATTTTTTTCTCCAACCAGATGAAGTTTTGTGTTTTGGTTCATGTATAACAACCACGGTTGGTTTTGAATGTAATTCTTATAAAACGTCTGAGCACTAAATAGCTGTATTTTTATTTAGCAAACACAAATGGGCACGCTTAATTTGTTTGTTTGTTGGCCGGGCGCTTTGGCTTCAACAAAATTCCCGAGATTTCGTTCTGTTAACGCCGTCATTTACTATTTTCACTGAGTAATATGTTAACCGTGAATTCTGTCGTTACCCGTCGGTCAAAACACTGCAGAACTCTGGGTATATTTCATTGCGCTTTATTCTATTGGCTTATTGGGAGGATGAGGTCACTTCTGTAATCTTTTCCTTATCAACAGTAATGTGATGCTATTGTTTAATTTGGAATGGAAATCTAACAATCACTTTTTGTCGAATTTGACTTATGGTTTTGTAAGGATTTCAGTTGGCCTTGTTTGGACTATTTTGAATAATATATCGTCCATTGTATATAGGTAGGTAGGTACTTTATTTATCCCCCATGGGGAAATTGCGATGCTACAGCAGAAATTACCAAAATTACACAATAATTTAATATAATATCAATATAAATATATTGTGTATTTTTATATCATATAAATAAATAAATCGCGCAACAACAAGTAGTACATACATACAGGACAATTGTTTGGTAGAAGTGCAAATGAACAGTGCAAAAAACTGCAGAGCAGGTAATTGAGTTTTGGCTAGTAGAGACCAGTGTTCTGGCTCACAGTGCAGCATTGTGAAGTCTGACGGCTGGAAGGACTTATGATAGCGCTCCTGACACCTTGGGGTGATCAGTCTAGCGCTAAAGGAGCTCCGCATTTCCTCCACCATATCATGGAGGTGGTGGGAGGCATTGTCCATAATGGCTCGCAGTTTGGACAGTGCCCTTGCCTCTGCCACCTCCTCCGGTGTCCCAAGATTATACCCCAGCACAGAGCTGGCCTTCCTGATCAGTTTATTGATCCGGTTAGCATCCTCCACTTTGATGCTGGCGCCCTAGCACACCACATTTAAAAAAATGGCACTAGTGACTACAGTCTGGTGGAAAGTCTCATATCACAAACTAGGGTGATTTATTCCTGCTCCCTTTTATATTCTGTAGCTCCTGCAGTCTCCCGCTGTTACTCACATGGCAGGCAGGAAACGGATGAGGAGTTTGACGCCCGCTGGGTCACCTACTTCAACAAACCGGACATCGACGCCTGGGAGCTGAGGAAGGGTGAGTGACGGACCTGTGGGATTGCATGCAGACGCTACCTGCTGTCACTTCTGTGGACCCCGTATGACATTGTGTTTTCATGAGGCTGGCAAAAAGTTTTTATAAGAAATGTCTTGACAACATTTTTGGGACATTTTTTTATTTCTTTGTATTGCAGTGGGGGGGGGGGGGGGACTTTATAAACAAAATTTATTAATTTTTAGAAGTGGACTAGTTTCAGATACACCTTCCAAGGGATCTCTGTATATTAAAAAGAAAAAGGTGTCTGTGTGCATGTGTGTAAGTACGCTGTCTGACTTGATGTGTAGGACACCGCATGCAAACTTACCCTGTGAGGTTAAAAAAGCAAGTGTAATTTTTTCCCAATGAAACCCACAATGTCTTTCAGGCATGAACACACTAATCGGTTATGACCTGGTACCTGAACCCAAGATTCTGGACGCAGCACTACGAGCTTGCAGGCGGTTAAATGACCTGTCCAGTGCTATTCGAATCCTTGAAGCAGTCAAGGTGAGTGAGATGCCATGCTGAACAGTGGAGACTATTTGTTTTTGTGCATTGTTTCTCCCAAATTGCATGCCGCTACCTTTCCCAATTTAGCCACTCAGGGATCTGTACCCGGTCAACTCTGTTGTTAATGGGTGTATAACATCATCTTTATACAAACCGTGGTCTCTGCATCTAATTGCTCTGTCTTGTTGCTTTGCCAAAGGACAAGGCTGGTCCTCACAAAGAGATTTACCCCTACCTGATCCAAGAGCTGCGGCCCACCCTTGACGAGCTGGGCATCTCCACACCCGAAGAACTCGGCATTGACAAAGTGTAGCAAACAACGAGTATGGTAAGTGTGGAACCGAACAGCCTGGTCCAAATGCGTTGGTGTGTTGCATGCTGGAAAATCGAAATCATTTAAAACTTGCCTCTGTTTATTATATTATTTTTTGGATGTAAAAATGTTAAACCAAATTTTTATAATGATAATATTGTAATTGCAGTTATTGGTTCCACTGAATGCTACCATATTAATCAAAAATGCCATTGCGCAAGATTCCGTGAAGAAAATATACATTCAGTGAGATAGCAATGCACTAATTTGACCACTTTTCCCCAAATTTCTGTCCAGATCTCCTGGAAGACTGCTGATGAACATGAGATCTTGCCCACATATCCTGATTTCCATGTGATATTTAATTGGGCCTTTGTTGTGTCCTAGTGTGCATTAAAATGGATGGACCTAATAAATGGTGTTGTATATTTAAAGGAGTACTTTTGTCTGTCTGTTTGTCTCAAAAGAAGCAAAAAAATTTGTGCCGCTCTGTCTGCTGTTCACACTATTCAAACCCGACGGCCAAGAGAAGCTACAAGGAATCAGCAGTCTATCCCTTGTCTGGAGTTATGTGCAGTGCTAACTGGATTCCTGTAACTCTTTTATTGCCATCGCTAGACTAAGCAATTGCGTTTAAACAGTGCAGATAAAATAGTTATTTACACTATATAGTGCAATATGGAGGATATTCCCTTTCAAATAACACAATCCTTATTTCGTTGGTGAGTTTCATTAGCAGCTTATAACTGTGTTTATTATTGGTCTGTGTTATCCAGAAGTGGAAGTTTGGTTGCTCTGAGATTATCTGTGGTCAAGTGACCGTGGGATGTTCAATTTGAGTGCCGTCTCAGTTTTGAGGTTAGTGTTTCTGTGTGAAGAGTGCAGTAAAATCCCTTTGTGTGAAACAATTGCCTCTTGAATGATTTGTTCTTGGAAAATGTTTTTTCATAATAAAATATTTATATGTCGAATTTACGGTCTTGATAGATGTGCTTATCCTAGGTGACTTCTTGCATTCTTACGCTTGACACTGGCACAGTTCAGGTGACGTTCTTTTCTAACAGTGATGGCACCTTTAACTCCCATCCCTTGTACACCTGCAATCCTTTCTTTATAGATTCGGTTCCCTTTTTTCTTTAAAAAAAGAACTTGGATCAGTATCTCAAACCACTTTTAATAAAACAATAGGCATGGGGTCAAAGGCAAGCTTGAAAGAAGGTTTACTAGAAGGAAGCAACTGGTTATGTGCCAACTGATCCTAAATTTGAAAAGAGCAGTTTCTATCAGTTTCTATTGGCTTCTTTCTGATCTGTTTCGCTGTATCGTTCGAACGCACATTTTGCTTTGTGTGGTGTTCTTGCCTGACTTTCGTGACTTCAACATTCACACCGACGAAATCCTATGTTTTCTGACCACTAGGAGGCAGGATAGAGCTTAAAAGGGCCTTGTTTCGGGTGTGAGAACGTGTTGCGCAAAACGAAGACCGAAAAAAGAACGAAAATACTTTTCATATATTCAGATAATGTTGAAAGTTCTGCGTTTTCATTCGGTATTCTATTAAAATTAATTTAAATAGTTTAAAATAATAAATATATGAACTTGTCTTGCTTATCACATACTCGTGCTTTTCACAGATGTCTGCAGCTGTCTACATCAATATGGCAAGATTTCATAGCGATTTACATTGTGGAACACACACAAACAGTTTAATATTAGAGGATGTAGACATCCATAGCAGGAATGTGTCTGAGAGAAATGGACTGCAAGAAATACAGTGACGTCCCCACTGTATGCAGGGTCCAGTGCACTAATATGCACTGGACCTTTCTCTATTAAATGAACTCGCCTTTAACCTTAAACTCAAAACTAAATGCAAATAGCGCGCTTCATGTATCTTCCAAGTAGAATCACTTTCAAGATTGAATTTCAGGTCTGAAATGAAAATTGCTAAATTAAATTCAGATTGTGCTGAATTCTAATCTGAGTATAAATAATAGTCCGACAAAAACAATATCATACGTATTAGGCCTATTATAAAGTATGTTGTATGTATTGTATCATTTATTCATAGAAAATACTATAATACTAATAATATTACCGAAATTATTACTATCACATGATCTAAACAGTAGATTGTTACCAGTAGCGCTAGCTCTGTAATATATTATAATACTGATACCAATAAATGTAATACTTGAATAATAATTATTAGTTATTAGTCGGCTAAATTACTAACTAAGATAATCCTTTCTAGAAATATATGCGGAACAACCTCAAATTTACAGCTTTGTCCCAGCGGTCAGTTCCTGATTTGCATTACCCTGTAATTACCTAGACGCCGGGTACAGGGCAGAAACTTGGGAACTTGTTGCTGTCTCTGGGCGGGTCTTAGATGCGTGTCGGGGCTGGGGGTGTCACTCGAGGGGGGGGAGTCGAATAAGGGAGAGGAATCCCTTAGGCTAAGCACTCCGAGAAATGAGGCGTATTTTTTCTACCATTAGGTTTTTTTTAGCATAATTAAAAAAATAAATTAAAAACATTTTTTTGCACCAGACCTCTGCTCAAATTGGTCTTTCATTTCGGAAGGAAGAATTGAAAGCCCTCGAAGTGAATGCGGGCTTCCCCTGGTGTTGTTTTTTGACCAAGAGCGTGCCAGAAAAGAGGGAAACGTAGTGAAGAGGGATGGTGGACAATTCCGGTAGCAGCAAGGCACAAATGGTGAGTTCTGTCCTTCTGTTTGGCGCTGTGCCTAGCAGTAAGTGCGACTGTAGTAATAACTGTTTTGATAACAAAGAAAATGCTGACCGATTACTGTTTATTTAATATTATTCAATAAGTTATTTTGGGAGGGCGCCACGGTATGCTTTTTAGAGCGTTTTGTTCCAAATGTCCCAGAATGTTTTCTTCAACTTCGTTGACGCAGCAGAGGCTTCTCATTACTAATATATACGTTACACGTTTGGATTTAGGTTCGATATCTGGAAATGGAAAACATGGACATTATTGCACAAGTTGTAGCCAAATGATTCCCATATAATTGGGCAATGTTTGTATGCCACAGAACATTGTCTTAGGACATAACCAAGGGTTTAATGATCGCATTGATAGGCATTATTACAGTAGCCTATGCTATTTAATTCACCCGTGCCTCTGGATCCGCGCCATATGCTTGTGGTTATCGTTGTCTACCTGTAGTTCTACATTATTTGAAAAGTTTCTTGTATTTCAAGTTAATTAGATTCGGAGAAAGAATCATTTGTAAAATTGATTTTAAAAATTGCACTTTCTGGATATGATGTCGGTCTCTGTATAACAGTAGCGCACGAATGTCTACGGGTTTTTGGTCGACTTTAAACGTTAATATAGTCAAACGGCTGCAGAGACGTCAAATGGTTGTTCTTGAAACAAAGTACGAGATGAGCATTTGTGGTTTTGCAACTATGGTTACTTTCAAGGAGGCCATACGATAAGTAGTCTGCGGCATTGACGCATTTAAGTGCATTTGATTACAGTAGCATATTTGTTTACCTGGCGAATGATTATATATCTGGCTGTCTGACTACATTTAAATATTAAATGTCTTTTACCGCACAAAGATTTGGGTGTACTGGGATCGGGCCAAAGCTGCACTGTACAACGGTTATGTTTAAATATAACTAGTATTTGATTCGCGTTAAATGTGTTTATTATTTTTCTAACGTCTTATATTTATTGTTTACCGAATGATGGTAAAGTATACTATGGGTACTGCGCAGTTTTCTAAATTTAGCACCGAATATCAGGGTTCCGTTTATGGAAAGGGATGTTGTATTCAGTAATTTCCATGCCTGGGCCCTCTCCTTTACCACATATATCCGTATGCATTGTTGAAAAATTCCTAAATATGTTACTTTTTGCCCACCCTGTCCCTTGTTTTGAGTGTGTGTGGGTTTTTTTTTTTTTTTTTGAACAGCTGTTTTCAAGATTACACGTTCTGTGAGTGTGTAGTCCAGAGAAGAGGGCCTATATCCTTCCCCCACCCTCCACCCCAAAATAGCAAAATTGATTCAGTAAAAGAGGAATACTCCTGAGGCCACCAAAAGCGATCATTATATGAAAACAAATGCCATTTAAGACCAGTACGGTACCCTGGAAAGGTTTTGCAGAGGCATTTCACACCCAAAATCCATAATTGGGATTTTAATTTGGTTTATCTGTGCCCTGTGGTATGCAACTGACTGCCAACAACCAAACGAACACATATGCCTGTGTTACCTGTCGTGTGTGGGTTGAAGTGGTGTATTGGAAGTTCACAAACAAATGAGAAACAAACCACACTAATGATGAAATGCTTACAAATATTTACAGCATGTTTGTGCATTGAGCTGTCAATCTCAAATAAATAATAAACGTTTCGATTAAACAACCAACATGTTTGAGTTCTTCATGTTTACGTAGGTGCCCGAGCAAGTTGTCGACTAAGGGCTAGTTCCCATAACACTTTGACGTTCTGCTCAACACTTTGGTAGAGCAAATAAATATTTTAAATAGTAAGGACATTAAAGGGTTAAGCCAACCGGATCACGCCCAACGGCCCTGGGGGCATTTATCAGGAAAATGGGATAAATCCCCATTGAGTAGAGTTTCATTGTGTCAGTGTGCGTAAACAGGATTCAGCACGAAGGTTTTCCGGTAGTAGCCAGGGAGGGAACTGGAGGAGTTAGTCTGGGAAAAAAATTTGATGTTTAATTCTATTTGACAATTCGAACGCTCGGGAAGAAACGACTTTATTGTTCTCTGTTTCTTGTCAATTTCCAGTGTCCGAGAATGCAGCAGTAATATTAGTTCCAAAGCCACCAATAACGCAATGACTTGGAGTTGGTTTGTGAAATCTTGGCGTAACCAGCGCAAAAAATAACGACAATAAAGATGTCAATGTCGATCATGCTTATTGTATTGCATCTACGGCAATGCTGAAACCCGGCTCTCCGTGACATACAGAACTGAATGTAATGTCGGCACAAACATCTTCCTTTAATACGACCTAGGTTTCCAATTTTAAAGCGTTTTTTTAAAAAGTTGTTCGAATTCATTTTCACTCCGTTGCTCGTTACATTCGTTACATTAATTTCTTGATTTAAACTCCAATTTACTACGCGAGTTTTTGATGCAGCTCAACGGTTGTAGCTGGAAATGCGGTCTTTTCCATTTTGCGACGTTAAACTGGTTTGACAGGTGTGTTGCTTGCCTAACAATAAAACACCCCTATCTCTTAGTGTTCAAAGGAAAGGGTCTGAAATGCTACTCTCAGGTTCTGTGCAAACAAGAACGACTGGTGGTTGTATCCGATTATCACAGGGATTTAGGTAACTTTGCATACAGTTGAGAAATTACTATAGTTTCCAAATATCAAGAACAACAAAATATTGTGGGTGTTGTTGTTTTAATCCCGTAGTATCTTTATTTTTTAATGGATTTAAACTTGATTGCCTGTCTATATTTCCCTTATACATTTTGGTCATACTGGTTCTCCCACATTCAAAAGATTTGCCTCATTTTTAATGCCTGAATAATAGTGTATGCTGAAAAAAGCCTGGTTTGTCTCAGTTGTTACGGTCGACTCTCCCTTTTTTTATACCTATGCCTTCTCTGGGTGTGACTGCATTCTCTTGTCTTGGTCGTAATCTTGGCACTGAAGCAGTCCATTGGGTCCCATTTGGGTTTGTGATAATAGCACACTATTATAGTGCAGTATATTCTACATTGTGTTTTAATGTTATATACTGTACTGCCAACCATTTGGTGTGTTGCAGTACAATACATTTTTGCAGCAGGTTTCTGTGTGTTCTGTGTTACGGTATACTATAATACAAACTTGTGTACTTGGACCTGTCTGGTGTCTGATATTGGCCCACGTTGCTGCTGTTAAGCTACGTCTGACTCTTGAATTATTTTTTCCTGGCTCTGCTCCATTCTCAGCCCAGCTTGTCCCAGGAGGGCAGCCTGGGTGTGGGGTACCCCCAGGGCACTTCTGCGGGGGTGAAGCTGGAGGCGGTGATGGAGCAGCTCCAGCGGCAGCAGCAGGCCCGGCTGGAGATGGAGCACAGGGAGCGGCGGCTGCGCGAGGCCCACATCCTGTATTCCCAGCAGGTGGCGGCACAGCAGGCAGTCCTGGCCGCCGCCCGGACCTCAGGGGCTGGCCTCCTGGGCAAGAGGGGCCCCGCCACAGCCGAGAGGCTGGCAGAGTTCTCCAACCAGAGCAGCGTGGATTCAGAACACGAGGGAGAGGAGGGTAGGGGACGGGTTTCAGACGGAGATGAGGAAGAGGAGGAGGAGGAGATGATGGAGGAGGCTGAAGATGGCAGTGAGGAAGATGAGGAGGGAGAGGACGGGGCTCTGGAATACCTTCGGAAGCAGACCCTGACCCTGCAGCAGAGCGAGTCCCGCCTCCCTCCACGGCCATACCAGTCATATGCGGCCTCGCCTTCAGCCCCCAGCCCCCAGCGTGCCCCCTCTCCACCCATCAGGGTAAAGCAAGAGCCGGATGATGGGAGTATGTCCCCAGTTGATCCCCTCTCGTCCACATCGCCCAATGGACATGCCGATTGGGGTTACGATGACCAGTTCAAACAGGTGAGTACAGCTCTTCAGCTCAGCTCCTCTCTCTCTCTCTCAGACCCACTGCAATCTTACAATAGCTTCTGTTTTGGGTTAGTGCTGTTAATTTAGCCATTTCCTTGGCCCTTTTACTCCCAGGTGAGTAGAGCAGGTTAAAAATGGCAGGTAAGTTATTGTTGTTGCTTTTCCCTTTAATAATGTGAAAATGAATCGTACACATCTTCACCTTTTACTCAATATTATGCTCAAATAAACAGTAGCACGTATACAAATAGGATTTGCCTCCTTCCTGCAAACGTGATCATAATGATGTTACCACTTCCAACAATCCCACCTACAACAGAGCAGTATTGTTAAACCACGTGCGTTCCCTGGAAAAGGGGGGGGAAATAAGCTGCTTTTTAGGGTTTTTTCTACCTCCTGTTGATCTGTGTGTTTTTCTTTGTCTGATTGTTAACCTGCTCCCACTGAGAGTTGGGGACTAATCTTCCAATCTTACCGGACTTGTCAGGCTGTATCTTTGTGTCTGGGCTAATCACTGGGGAGAGCCGCCGTTTGGCTTTTGTGGTTGTGGCCAAGAAAAAACCCCTTGAAGTGTGCCCTGGCAGACGGCCAGCCAACCAGGAGGGCTGCTTGCTTCCTCACCACTCTCACTTTCTCCTGGCCATGCGGGAGTTTGCTTGGCATGCGTCCAAGCAGCAACAGTCACTGGGTCTGGGCTGTCAGAACGCCAGCGGGTGAGCAGGCAGGCAGGCAGGCAGTTTTGGCAGAGGACACAGCCTTGTGCTGTAGCGCCACTGATGCGCGGTGGCTGTCAGCTTGCCTGTACCGTGCATTGACAGGCAGTGGCCCCTAGCCAAAACCTGATGGCCACTCCATCCAGGTGGACTTAGGTAGCTGGAGTTGCAGGGGGTCGGGACAAGGGTGCATAGCAACTGTTTTTGTGAACAATTGGATGTGTGTTGCCTTTACAATTTCCGTTGCCTTTACAGTTTTTTCCTAAATTTGGCTAATGTTTTACAGAGAGGGGGATGCAAATGTAGAGACTGCCAGGTAGGTCCATGACCGCAGGTAGGGGTCAAGTGACTTTAGCAAGTGTGGTGTCGGTGCAGCGCTTTAGCAAGCGTGGTGTCGGTGCGCCGCTTTAGCAAGCAAGGTGTCGGTGCGCCGCTTTTCCGAGTGTGGGGGCTGGGACTGAGGAAATGAGAACCTGCAGCCCTCTCTTTCTGGCCTTTTAATGGCGGTTATCTTAAATCTCCTTTTCAGTGCTCTTAAAGTGGGGGGTGGATTTGAGGATTATCTGCTGGAGTTGGGAGAAGGGTGACAGATGTCACAAATGTCAGTCTCAAACAAGGTGTGTGCACGTGCGTGCGCATTTTTGGTCTGATTCTATGTGAGGACAATATAAGCTGGTCCTGTTTCAACAGGTTTGCACAGGTAATATTTACACCAAACAGATGATTGTATGTATGCCTGTTAATTTTGCAGTTCGTCTTTGTTCCCTTTGCTGAAATGGCCAACATTATGAAGTGGAGGGATACAGCTAGATATACACAAAAACACAAGCGCGTATCATTAAAAATATATATTAGAAATGCATTTCTGATGAATGTAAATATTTTATTTTAGCGTTTGGATAGACTTAGGGAAAAAATATTTTTTATATATTCTGACATTTCTCCCCACCTCTACTGAAAATGCTTAATAGGAATGTTTAAGGATGCGTGTAAACTAGACCTGCAGCGACCGTGGTCTCATGGGCACGGCAGTGTTCATGTCTCTGATCAATAACTGCTGACCTTTCCCCAGCCTTAAATGGCAGAGTAAATAAGTGTCAAACAAGGGAGTGGACAAAAGGAATCTGGGGGGAGGGAGTGTCGCATGGGTCCTGTCAGTTCTGCTGCCGGCCAGCCTCACGTGGCCCGTCTGACCACCTCCTCTACCCCCGCCCACATTGCGTTAATCCCCATGTGATTAATAGGTTTTTTTATTAGGCCAGGGTGGTCAGTGGGCCTCACGCAGGTCAATCTCCATAATGGTGTAGTGGCCTGTTGGGGAGATGTGGAGAGAATTGGGGTCAAATTAATGAGCGTCACTATGGGGGTCAAATTAATGAGCAGACCAAAACCATAATTTCCCCACTCATTTTTCTCTGATTAGATCAAAATGAATGGACAGCCAGGTCAGCTACTTTCAGCCTATATTAAAGTGATGTTCACTCAGAGTCATACTGTTGTTGCATTTTGTTGTGATAAGAATTTATCCTGGCGGCAAGATCAGTGTTAATCAAAATGGTGTTTACTAAAATCTTAGCTTAAATCCTTTGATTATTCAACATGGTCTGTGTTAAATTTCTGAAGTAGAAGAGGTTTATTGGATTTAGAAGCTGAAAATTGTCTGAATCGGTGTCGGCATGGCTTTGGATGTGTTGCCATCTTTCTGACATGCGCGCGGTGTGAAGGATCGAGGGGATAGGTGGCCGTGCATCGGAGCCTGCTTTGTTGACCGCTGTTGCATAACCCAGCGGTTGCCCGGCAACGCGTCCCCGAAGGGCCTGCGGAAGTGATTGCAGACGATCAATGTGTGCGAGTGTGTGCGCGTGCATGCATGCCTTAATCCGCGTCTTGCAGATTGTGAGCGTTTATTCAGTCTCCACGTCCGTGCGGTCCCTGTTAGAAACGAAAGCTTTAGCCCATGTGAAAGATGCGTCCGTCGACTGTGAGAGCCCTCTAACAGCCAGGTTCACTGGAAATGTCTGTTTTGTTTAGTTTTTTTCCCCTCCTTCAGTTTGAAACGAACTCGCGGTCACATGTTGTGGCAGGAAGTGAGAGGCCCTTCTCCCGTGCACGGCGCAGGTGAAGACGTTGTTCCGGTTCTTGTCATAGGTTTATTTTTTTTGGTTTTGAGTAGCAGTGCGTTGGCCTTGAAGACGTTTTAGTCCAGCCACTGTCTAAGGACAGCTACTGGAGGTTCGGTCGATTCAGTCCTGGGCATCCACCTGAGGCAAATGTAAGGCCTCACTCTGACAGCAGAAACCCTGCAGCCACTAATTACACTTCAGTGCAATACACACTTAACACACATAAACAGACTTTATTAAAGTTTCTGAGTAAGTGATCCATCAGTAAGTGATCAAACCCCTTAAATAAATGATCTGCAGTACAGTACAGGTGTGAAACATGGTACAGATGTTTCCCCTGTCAATGCTAGAGGTGCTGATCGCCTTGGATTGGCACAAAACGCATATTCTCCCTGTGAAGCGTACAAGGCGAGTTGGAACAACACTCTGTCTGTTGCACTTGTTTGCTTGAAGGTTCTCCATTAATTGGTCATGGCTACACCAGTAAAACTGCAGCGTTTACAAGGTGTTGTAAAAGCTAAACAAAAGCTTCTAGTCAGTAAATGTGCAGCTGGATAAAGGACCACTATTGAATGTGGAGTGACATAGAACGGGCTGTCCACTCAAATGTTGTTGTTTTTTTCTAAATCTATTGGCCCAAAACAACTGCTGCCACTCTGTGGTAAGCTGATATGAAATGGTAAGAAGAAACCAGTGAGGTGCTGTTTAGATATCCACAGGCCATGCTACATATGCACTCTCAATAGGCAATTAATAAAATGTCTATCTATAAAACCATGCTAATTGTAAAGCAGTTGCATATCTTCTGGTTTGAAAAATAATGGAAGATTAGTTTAATACACCCCTATTTCTTGTGGTAACTTGCCTACATTATTTAGAACGTAATGTAGCATGCTGTAGTTATCCGAGTCGGGCCTGATCTGTAGACATGGATTCACTGTGCTGCTTCCTTTGTTTTGGCCCATTGGCATCAGAACCGACTCAGGTTAGCCAGATATAGGAGACGGGCGGGCCCATCTTTTGGTGGTGCCTTTCCCTCAGAGTGGTAATGATCTTTTTTCTGATCGTTTTTACTGTATGGATAAAGTAACATTACATTCAAATTGGGCGTGGTTGTCACCAGATTTGATAATGTTTAAAGGATAATGTCGCACTCAGCTGAGTCGTTTAGGAGTTTCTTTGTCCTCTTGGTTTGTATTGAGGTGAAATCCAATGGAATATTGTGAGCTGGCCACAGTCTTCGCTACTGGAGCCCAGATTGGGGGGGGGGGGTCCATATTGCCCTGCCCCACCCAAAGGAAACATTCCAGACGGAATTAAAGAGCTAAGTCTTCAAATAGTGAGAATTCCCATGGGGGGGGGGGATCAAACAAGACACCAGAGGGTGGGGCCACACTAGTCATCCTGTGATTTGTGATCTTTTAATTCATTTCACCAAATGTCACAGTGGGGGTGGGAGGACACGCCACACTAAATGAGCAAATGGTAGTAATGTGGGGGAAGTGGTTTTACTGGGAGACATTTATCTGTTTATCTGTTTACTCCCTGATCAGGACAACTGGCTGACACAGGCCTGGTGTGCTGTCTCACATCTGCTATGTGTCTGTCTCTGTGTGTTCTGTACTACTGACCAGGGAGAGGTTCACCAATGTCCGCTGAAACTGAAACTGAAATCCGATTAAAGGGAGTGAAAATGACTTCCTGGTGAGCTTTGCAGTGGCCTTCAGTGAATTCAGTGTGACGGACGGGGATGAAGGAACGGCAAACCACATTCCACTCACTTGATTCCATTTTTTTCTGTGACGCAGAATTTGGGCCTTGTGCTTCAGCTGCAACTGCTAAACTGGGGACAAAGTCTTTCATGACCTTTGTATTTAACAGTTTTCTTAACCTTGTGCAAATACTCAGGGGGGGGGGGGGGGGGGGGGGGGGGGGGGGGGGGGGGGGGGGGGGG
>JAOVYW010001529.1:0-16124 GCA_025775045.1 Hiodon tergisus | reverse complement strand
GAAACAAGTTTGTAATCGAAAAGGCTCCACAGTACTCGGGCTTTAACAAATAATGTTAGATTTATTAAATCTAGATTCATTAAATCGAGTACAATCTCTAATTCCGAATTAAGGAGAAAACATTCAGATAAATACGAATTTCGATGGCGATAAAAAATATAGAGGCAATAAGGACCAATTGGAAGCCATTACTGCATTTGTAACTCACCCCAATTCAACCCCCTACTCTCGGTGAACGGGTTTCCACTAGCATTTGCTTGGGATCTAACTCAGGTCGCCAAAACTGGCAAGAGCGTAGATTAGCTCATGGAAGCAAGTCTGTAGCGGTAGGACGAATTATTCTCGTCTTCAACTCTATGGGGTGATGTCACTTTCATCTCGTTTTCAACGAGCCCAGCTACACATTGACCTAAAATTAAATGAGTACATGATATCGTATGACTTGAGTTCCAAAAACAGCAGAATGAATGAAAAAGGATCCGAAACCTCTGAAATGATAAAGTAAAGATACTCTGGGGAAGTAAAGTCTTCGTGTTTCACTTTATAACGAACTGAGATCGATCTGTTCCGTTAATTAAAGACTATACGTAAAAACAGCCTTCGTCGGTGTTAGAATTACCCACTCGTGCCATATAAGACAATGAACATACCTGTAATGAACACCAGGTACATTTTTATGTATATTGACTACTGGCACAATATTATGTCACTGAACAGTCTGCAGTTCCTGTCTGAATTTTGCATATGTGAAGCTCCCCCTGTGTTTGCGTAGGTTTCCTCCAGGTACTCTAGTTTCTTCCCACGATTCCTCCCACAGTCCGTGAGGATTGAAACTGTGTATGTGGCTGTTTCTGCGTGTCTGCCTCTGTTCTTCTCTCATGTATTGGCCCCGACCTGGGTGTACCGTGCCTCATGTCCAGTGTCTGCCAGTTTTGGCACGCCACGACCCTGGATTGGAAAAGTGGCTTAAATTCAGCCAAACCTGCCTTAGGTACAGATAAATATAAAGGTAAAGATTTCAAGAATCTTGCCACCACTTTGCTCCTACGCACACCGATAGGCTATGACCTTTAAAAAACACGTGGTAAAAGTATAAAACATCCTGTTTTGCCTCAACACAGCCTGCATTTCCTTCAATGCATAGTGCAGTTTACTAAAACGTTTGCTCTTCTGCCACATTTACAAATATTTCATTAAAATAATAAACAAACTGGAGAACTTTAAAGACTATTTGCTTACTGGCTATGTAATCTTTTTCCGCTAAAATTGAATGAAAGTGAAGGTAGAGGGTGCTATGCTATCCTGCCACAGGAAATGTAATTTAGCTTACTCATTGTACTCACATTGTACTTACATTTTTTGTGAAGCCTACTTCTAGACAGTGATTATAAATTCACTAAGCTTATATATCTGTCTTGAGGGAGGATACTTGCCCCAGCACCTTCATGCATATAACGGTCTTTAATGACGAAATGTTTGCATGCAGAGAGATCAATACCCGAGAAAATAAAATTATACAGTGTACAGCTGTGGCTTGTATGGAGGCTATTTCCTATCAAAAACTAAATAAATTATCAAAAACGTTACAATAAATAAATATGTTGAAATAAATCAAAACTACATTATTTATGTTGATTTAAGTAAATCAAGTCGTGTTTCAATAAATTGTGAAATAAATAAATGTGCAAATATCTTTCTCATAATAAGCATAACTTTAAAACGCTTTAAAATTTAAATTAAATACCGCTTTTTCATTTGAATTTCCATTGCGTGGCATCTCTTTAAAGTCCATTTTCAATATTACTATTATTTTATTTTAAATTTCAAACTGCACACGAAATTCACATTTATATTTCAAATTAAGTGCACTGCAGCACTTTGTCACTCTAAGCTTGTGGGCGGCATCTACCAACCGAGGATAAACCAAACTCCCATCCTGATGAACACAACTGACTGCGTTCTTTAATTTTAAAAGGGTGAAAAATAAACTGTTGTAATGTTTGCAAAGGCTTTAGGGCAGAATTTGTTTTAACACAGTGAGATTTTGAACAACAAAAAAAACTATTTTCCATGCCGATTCCGCGTCACACGACGGGAAGTAGTGTCCTGTAGCCGACAGTGTACTGTAGGCTCATTCGACTTTTTTCTTTTTCTTTTTCTTTTTGTGGCAAGAAAAATATAGTCCGGTGCGGCCTAAATAAAATACGAGAACTAAAATATTATGTAAAATAAATTCTGATTTCAAATCCCACACATAAGTGTAATTATATTCTCAGAATCGATAATATTTTACACAGTTCCTGGTTTTTACTTTTGGTTCAGTCTGATTTCCATGGAAACACTGGAAACAACACGTTAGAGGCAAACGGTGGAAGTAAGGGCTCGAAATACTAGAGGTAGATATGAACAAAATTACGTTTCAATAATTCGCATTCATTGGAGTTTAGTAAATGTATTAATATTTCGGAGGCATGGTTATAAGCATCTAAATACACTTCTTTATAAGAAACATGTCTTCCAAGTTGGTAGTAAATTGACACGCAGACTGAAAGACGCGTTTTTATTCCGGAACAGACAAATGCAAATATAACACTGATTAAAGCGAGTGAATCATTCAACACGGGTTATCAATATAATCTGTAAAAATATTTTGTCTTAAACATCTTTACACATAGAGCTAATGTTAGTTACATAAATCAATTGTGTATGGGTTTAATCTGTATTACTACGGAAAGACTAAAAATATATAATAAACTGCAACAGTCCCTTAGTCAGTTTTTTCCCCAAAATGGAACAGAATTATGTGGTTAATTATAACGGTTATTTTAAAACCCATGGTTATTGCTGCATGTCAAACTTACTACTCTATTACCATTGATAAGAAACTGCCTAAATGTAATTAAAAAGAAAAAAAAACGTTTCAGTCATCATTTTCAGTATAGGCAGTAAGCTGTTTTCCAATGAATGAATAAAACATAAATTGATCATTTTTTCAAAATTCTACCATTAAGATATGGCGAAGAGTCCCTCTGAAGAAATATCAAACGTTTCAGCTCTACTTGATGAAAAGACAGGGCTAAGTACATGGACACATGAGGATATGGGTAAATTATCTTGCATTTTATAAATGTTGGGAGTAGAATGTTGTCTGTATTAATTGCTAACGTTATACGGTTAAGACACAAAAAACTGATTTGGCCAGATAGCAAAATCCATTTGATAAAATTGTCTGCTAAATGGATACAATGTGTCCTTTTAAGTGTGATATCAGTAGTCACTTGCTTTGTTTGTAACTTTATTATCTGTTGGATTAAAAATTGCTATTTTCTTTTATTATGTATTGGTATTATGTAATTAAGCATAGCTCAATATTTTTTTTATTTAAGTATAATTCAAATTCTCGTTAGGCCTCAAATGCTGCATAGTAATTTGATTTAATAATTTATTTCAAGATGAGAAAACTGGAGAAGAGTTTTTCCGAGATGAAGATGATGTTTTTCCAACAACTGTGGATGACTTTGAGGAATTTTGTTACTCTAAAAATTGGTTTGTATTGCAATGCCCTAGTTAACATTTGAGAATTATGTTTAATAAAGTTGTCTATTTTTAGTATTAATTTCTAACGTGTACACATTTTTCCTGTACAAACAATTGCCTTGCATGCATTTGTACCTAATGGTAAATTCTCATTAGGCATGAATGCATGAAAAATATTTTTTGAGATATAAATACATTCAGAGGCTTCTGTTTATACTTGGATATTGTTGTTTGAGGGCAACGAGGGCGTTTCTGTGGATATTGTATATTATGTATCAGAATAATCATGCTCATGAAACATTTTTTGCATTTTCTCGTTTCTGCTGAGAAAAGGGAAGGGAATGAAGCTGATCTTTCAGAAGACAGCAAGCAAAGTATGAAGGGCTCTGCAGAGAGAGCTCGGATGTTCAGGTTGAGAAGAAACGCGGAGCAGCTGGGCACGCTGTACAAACAGAAGGAGCAGGATATCCTAAAAGCCAGGTGTCCTGTTATCGTTTTTTTCTTTCCTTAAGGATGCAACAGCTCTGCCTTGCACACGTATTCACCCCCTTGGACATTTCCACATTTTGTAGTGTTACAACTTGGTATTAAATTTGATTTTTAGCATTTGTTTTACAAAGAATAACTAACGCTTAGAAGTACAACATATTTTTTTATTGGGACACAAAAGTTAATTGCAAGGAAAATTTGTTGGTTACAAAAGTATTCACCCCCCTGAGTCAATACTTGGTAGAACCACCTTCAGACCAATTATGTGACTTCTGAAGGCAATTGGTTGCAGCGGAGCTTATTTTTTTTTGGGGGGGGGGGGGGTTTCTTCTTTTAATTAACTTTTGTGTCACAATAAAAATATGTTGTACCTTTAAAGTGTTAGCTATATTAAACCCAGTAAAACCCAATTGAATTCCCAGTTGTGGGACAAAATGTGGAAACGTCCAAGGGGGGTGAATACTTATGCTAGGCACTGTATTTCAACAGCACCTGGTTCCTATATTAAAATGTAACATTGTTTACACCAATGAACTGAGAGCTAAGTGTCTGACATCCTATCCATGAGCTAATTAGTGTTTTTCAATACATGATGTGAGAGAATATAATTTATCTTGCTGCAATTTTGTCTTTTATTAATTATTAATTCTAACTACAATAACTATCGCATTTCAATTACTGCAATATCTGGATCTAACCAGAAGAAAATAGCAGTGTTACAAGCTCCTCAAAACTGACTTTGTTCTAGCCTAGCTTTTTTTATAGCCTAAAAGCAGATTGCTATGTTGCAGCTCATTAGATACCGTAGAGCATTCACAGTAGGACACCAGGAGTTGATCTATTGCTGTGGACAGAGAATCTGTGTGGCAGTACTGGTGTTTTTCCCACTCCATCACACATTCATCTGCTCTTAGCCATTACAGTGGAGGGTTTTAAGTGTACTCTCTACAGAGAAGCTGAAATGACTATGCAATTTAAATGAGTATCGCCATCATTGGAAGAGCTTCTTTTCAACTATTCCATTAATGATCAGTTGTAACCACCAAGGAAGGTAATAGTCTAGATGAAACAATTGTTCCAATTAAGAATTACACCTAATATTGTTGCCATCTTTTTTCTTTTCTTTTTTTCAAACATCGGCAGGCATGCAATACGTTTTGTATATCTTGCAAAATTTAGTAGTATACAATTATATACAATATGCAGCATTTTGGGGGCATTATGAATGAACTATGGTGCGTGTTAACGATTGCCTTTCTAACGGTTGTTGTGGTTTGATGTTTTAACTCTAACACTTGGTTTGAAGGGAGGAGTTGAAAGCATGTCGACTGCATATTGCTAAGTTGGAGATGCAGAGGGACAAAGTGGAGGCAGACATTGAACAGCGGAAAGAGGATGAAAATGCGTATGTAGGCTTAAAACAATCAACCAGTAGTCTAACAAAAGAGTAATACCTTGCTTTCAGTTATCCACCCTGGTTCTTCAGGGGCTATTTCTGCGGTGTTTGACCCACTCAGGTGCAATTCGCCACATAATGAAGTTAACTGTTAAAAAAAAATGGAATACTCAGATAAAATAAACAAGTTTTCTGGTATTTGTAGGATAGTGGGAATACTACTTGGTGACAATAGTGTGTCACCACTTGCTTAGAGTTTAGCTCTCAGTTTAGCTGAACTTCAGAATCAGGAGCGAGCCTGGGCACTCTGAGTTTTATCCTCTGCTTCCAGCCTATTCACTGTTTTCAGCTCGACAGCATTGAGATATTTTTATATATTTTTCCCTCCTTCCTAAATATGGTTTCCCCCAGTGCAGCGATGTTCCGACTGCGAGCTCAGCACAAACGCTTGTGTGTGGAACTTCAAGCGGAGGAGGAGCTGGAGTCGCGTATCACCCTGTCTTTGACAAAGCACGAGTGAGTCATACCCAGAGATTCTTTCAGACTTCACGTCTTAGAGCCCATGCTCCGCGAAACTGGCACACGAAGCTAGAACTAAACCGCTGAGCTTCAAAACACAAGAAACTGCTTGAAATGGTGCATCGGACAATCTATAGCTTCGCAACTTTTGGATGCATTGGAACTGTAGCACAATAACAAATAGCTGTTACAAAAGTACAAATAGCAAATAAGAAAACATTTTGTACAGGTGCATTAAACTGCAGCACAACCCAGATTTAGTGCTGAGCCTGGGAACCCGATGTATACTTATATACATTGTAATTCACAGAGTTCTCTGTGGAGCCCAGCCTCTGCGACAGGACACCAGACAGACCCAGATTGACATGCAGCTCTGAGAACAGCCCCTCAGCCACACTGAGTGTGGTCCACTTAACAATTGTGTGCTCAGTTATGTAATTTCAGTTAGACTGAAACAGTCTGCGTTTAATTTCGGGTTAGACTGAAATAGTTTGCTTTTAATTTCAGGTTAGTCTCTAACAGTGCTTTGTTTTGCTGTGCATTCCTTTGTTTTATTTATTATAAAATGCTCAATAAAGCCCATAAACTGTCAGTCAGGTTCCTATTTTCTGAACACTTCTGGAGCGAGCATGAGAGCAACCTATGCTCTCCCTACCCATATGAACTCAGTCCCATGACAAAATGGGAACATCCACAGTGATTTTATTTTATTTTCCTGTTGACGTTGCTCAGTTGTTTCTTGTTATTCTACAGCCGTACTATTCATATTTTGATGTTATTTTGGACAATTAATATATTTTAATCTTTCACAGGTTGGAGATGTGTACAGTGGATCTTGAACAGGGTCGCGTCTCCCACCTGCAAGAGGAGGTGCGACTGGAGGAACAGAACTTTCAGGCTCAGAGGTCAAAAAAAGCATCCAGTAGATTGCAGCAGGAAAAAGCTGCCAGTCACAGAATGAAGCTTAAGACTCAGCTGGAGAAGAGGTCAGATCGGAATCCTATCAGTCAATTATCTTCAAAACCCCTGGTTGTAACCAACACATTTTTTATAGTTTGCTGAATACAGCGTACAGTAAATATATGTGTAAAGTATAAGGTATGAATTTTAATTGACATTGTCTGGTGAAATAATAATATATTGTTTTCATACGGTGGCAGGAAGCGGAAAATTCAAATAAAGGAACAAGAGGCACGTCACCACAGGGCATTACAGGAAGCCGAGGTCTGCCGTCAAAAAGCATCCGTGTGCCTCAAAGCAACCATGAACAGGTATCAAACAATGGGAGCCTCTTGAGCAAATGGTTGGGAAAATCGATATCACTCACATGCATTAATTTCAAAATATTTTTTTTAATTGATTTATTGTAACTGGTAAAGTCGGTTCCTAGCTCCTATGGACACATGAAGAAATTAGTACTATGTCTCAGCCATGCAAAAACAGTGAAATTAAACATTATTAAACATTATGCCTTTGCAAAATCCTAAGTGTAATTTTCATGAAATTGCTGCATTTTCATTTTAAAAACATGGCATGTTTGTAAAATCCGGCAATTTTGTTCTATTATAGACGTTTTTTTAACCCCTCCGCCCCCACGCATGCACTACGCCCCCTGGGCGATGCAAAGCTATGCCTACAAAGTTTCCTAAGGGAAGCATTGCACAGTTACATACTGATGTTAAACAAGAGGGCATGACATTTTTCGTTTGCATAAAGTACTAGAGAATCTGGTCAATTTGAGTTTGCATAGGAATGTGGTACGGATAAGTAAAATAAGATTGTGGGTTTTCATGTTTCACAGCAAACTTGATGCTTTTGACTTAACTGTTGAATAAAGATGAGCATGCATATTCATTACCTTCAGTAAGAAGAAATGTATACAAAAAGGCTGAACAGAAGTTACATTTTTTATTATTATCATAGAATAGGGACAAATCTGACGTGATATTGTCATATTGAAATAGTGTGTCTTTTAAAATGTTTAAAAGTACTCTGCTTTTGAAATGGTGCATCGCACCAAGAAAGTCAGTGCTGTGTGAGTGATCCACATTTAGCATGATTTACTGCGTTTTGATTCGATTCAGTGACTGATATCTGTACTGTAGAATCCACCAGGAAGAAGCTGCAAAAGAGTCGCAGAGTCGCGACTTCATGGCCAAAAGGATGCAGGCAGTTATGTCACTGAAGTCCAATCTTGCAGCCATCCAGGTAAGAAACGAGTCACAACACCGTGGCCAGCTACTGCCGCAATACAACCATTATTTAAGGATGGCTTTTTGATGTATTGTAATACAAAGAAAGAATTTGTTTTTGAATTGAATACAGTTAAGGCAGGAATATTGATGTAAGCCCCATTACCACGCTGTATATATAACGGGGAGTTTCTGTATTTGTGCCTATGAAAAGTTACATAATGGACCTCCTACGCTCAGAGAAAGTTATATAATTCCTTATAATGTCTTTCTGTCCATATTAATCCCCTTTTGCCTGGGTTCAAATGTGAAATTTCTGTGCTTCAGGAGAACATGCGTGTCCAACAGGCAAAAGACAGGGCCAATGTGTCAAAGCAGGAGGAGGAGGAGAGGAGATGGAAAGAACTCTTGCAGGCACAGGGGAGCAATGTCACTCAAGTCATGTTCCAGAATAAACAGCTTAAGGAGTTTCAGAAACAGAAGGAGTATGTTTTTCAAAATAGTTTGTCTCTTAGGTTGCTTGCCTTCTTGTCCTAAGGAAGAATAATTATTTTTTAAACTTTTTTACTTCTTTTAGAGCCTTTGAAGAGAAGCAGAAATCCAAACGAGCTGAAATAATCTCTAAATTATTACTGGAAGAAGTTTTACCCGTAAAGCGGAAGAATCATAATTGTGTTACTATTTCAACTCTGACAACCTTGGCACCGAGACCAAGTAAATTATGTGAAAAATCATTACAATACTTTGAAGCAGCATCAACAGACACAAAAGTAGAGAGACTGAGATCTGTGAGTAAGAATATCAGTATAAACATAAGAATGGCTGGTGGAGGAAATATTAATTATAATTATGTTCTCTGGACTTCTCTTGAGATTCTTCAATCGTGTTTATCGCAAAGTATGTCTTTATGTTTTCAATTGAACTCAAGGAGCAGCGCACACCCTCCCCAATGTCAGATGAAGATGGTGAGATCAGTGAAGATAGCTTCTCGACCGTGAAAAGTACCTCTGTGGACTTCACTGGGAGAGATGGCAGAGATGAGGAGGAGGAGGAGGAGGAGAGCCTTGTTCTGCCTGAATTCACAGGGCTATGGGACAACATGCATGATGAATTTAAGGTACAATATGGCTGCATTTGAAATATCCATAGACTTCTTCAACATAATTTTTAAGTACAATGGAAATGAATTCTAGCTTTCGTTGCCTAACGTTGGCAAGTACTAACTAAGAATTGTCAAAACTGACATCAGGGCTGTGTTGTTTCGAAGACAATTCCCTAATTGACTTGTTGCAACAGCGGCATCCTATTACAGTTACCACGCTCAGATTCAGTGAGCTCTTTAGAACGACCCATTCTTTCACAAATGTTTGTAAAGGCAGACTGCATGGCTAGGTGGTTGATTGTATACACCTCTGGCGATGGGACTGAATGAAACACTTGAATTCAATGATTCAAGAGGCGTGGCCCAATACTTCTGTCCATATAGTATAAGTGCAGGGACCACATAGCACTTCTCTGCCACAAACTGAACTGAAATCCTTCTTAGTGAGTCTTTGGCTAGCTCCGACCTCACCATACACAATACACACTCGGTATTATAAGGTAGAGATACACATCAGGGTAAGTGACATCAGGTAGCCTTATTGGATTTTCTGGAAATAAACTTTTACTAACAGTTTTGTTAGAGTCAGGTAAGGACACATCAGGAGTAACTGTCAATTTCATAATATATCTACACTGTCCTGCTTTCGGTTAACTTAAGATGTATGTGCTAGTCATCTTCGCTACTAAGCTAGCTAACTAGCTTGCTCGCTCACTAGTTTGCAGGAATTTTTCCATGACTAAACAAAGCCTCGTACATGTGTACATGTTCTGTTATTCTTTTGGACATTGGAATATTCTATCATAGTATAGCAGTACTGTTTAGCAGTACTGTTTCAAAACACAGTAAATTAGTGGTTTTTGACCTGGGTTGACCTGATACTCCTTGAAATCTATTGGTAAAGTTGTCTCAAATAGTAATTTCAATGGAACTGATGGTGTAGTGGTTATGGTGACAGGCTAGGAAAGTTAATTATCCTTAGTGCTAAATTTAATGTGAATGAGATATTGAACATTGTAGAGCACTGGACAGTTTCAGAGCTGAATATTCACCAGAAGAGGTTCTCCCTCCTGCAGACTAATTAAGATACAGACTAACAGAAATATGTAAGAATGACGGGAAGCCGTGACTTTATGAGAAGCACTCTTTATTTAGAACACTAGAGTGGGCTTCGGCAGTCAGTCATTTTCAGACACTGCAGTGGTATATTGTCTTTCTCCTCATCCTGGGATCTATGACGACAGGCATCACTTCTCATTTGCTGTAATATTTGAAACTCCAAACTAAACTTGACATTTAGCCCAGCTATTTCTGTGTAGGGGAAGTCATGTGGAAAACATTAGTTTCAACAATTAGTTCAGGATATTGTGTCCTGACATCACATAGTGGATTTGGTGTGTGAACATGACATTTAAGCGTCCTATTAAAAGAGGAAAAAATATTTTTCTTTTTTTGTGTTTAGTCTGGAAAAAAATGTAAAAACAAATCAGAGGCAACTTAGCAGTTCAGCACTTAACAGTTCAGCCCTAATCCGTCAGATTAATGATACGTTCTAAACATGATGGAGGAAAAAAAGATAAATGAACCGCTCCTCTTGTGAAGAGGTAGGGGGCGGAAATCTTCTAGGCTGTTTATAGCATTGTAAATCATTAGACGATGCTTTAGAAATTAATTTCAGCCCTGCTCTTGGCAGAAAAGTAATATTAAATTATTTTTTCAATGACAATTTTAATAGCCTGTATTAAGACTAGATCTGTTTGTTTTAATAATATATCTTCAGCACGCCTTACTGTGGTATGATTAATTTGCGGTTGATTACAGAAGTTCATTGTTTGAGTTTATTATGTGTGACATAGAAGTTGTTTATAATAGTCAGGAATCTGTCAAATCTGTTTCTCTGCTGTTGGCTTCCCTGACTGTGACTGCTAATTGTAGTGCCACTTTTTTCAACCTACAAAATTATTATTAGTTGAGCTAAGAATTTATTATTTTGAACTGGCGCTTTTAACTATGCATTTTCTGTGGAACATATAGTTAAGTAGTGTTTGTTAACTCAATTCTAGTTGCATATTTTTAGTAGACTACAAGACATTCCTGTTTTGATAAAATCTCTTTATATTTATCATTAAAATGTATTTTTGGAGTTCCAAATATATGGTGACATTTTTAGGTAACTTGAGCAAGGAAACATTTTTATCTTTAAAATAATAAAAATACTGATACTATTCACTCATGCAATGCAAGTACAGCGTAAGTCATATGTAACTAAAAAATCTTTTTATATTCCAAAAATCTTCAAATTTAAATCTTCAAATCTTCAAAATCTATCCAAGCTTTTGTGAGTTAATTAACTCGGTACTTCAAACAGACAGTAAAACATTTTTATAATTACACCCGAAAATCACAAACATCCAGATAAAACATTTGGTTAAGGGACGGATTAAGTATCCCCATTTATTCATGAAATGTCAGAATTTCTCACCAGGCAAACTGGCGGTCGTTGACAAATATGGGGATTTGCTATGTCAAAGTTCAGGGAAACTAAATATATTTATGTAGGTGTAACAGCAAGTCAGTGGTATGTATTTGTCTACGTGAAATAAGTATCTATGGTAAACTGCAGTCTACTTTAATTTTAAGCACTTTAAGCGCTGTTTAATTATTAGTTACATTACTCTCAATTAAAGACACATTTTAAAGCCAGTCTACATCGAATTTTTTTGTGGATGAAATTGTTGAATTGCTTCTGTTTTTGTTTTCTCTTCTAGGATCCTCAAACTGATGAAACCAAACCTTTGTATTCAAGAATAACAGACCAACAAGTGTTGCCTCCTGTAAAACACCAAAGCGGAATGGTCTTGAAAAAGATCGGAAATGGAAAAGACTTCTACGGATGCCCCTTCATCTGCAAGCCAGAATTAATCCACTTTAAGGTAGGTTTTTATTAATCAATGTGTTGTCCTAAATTAATCGATCAGTATTAAGTGTAGAAGTAATGGTAAACTGCAATCAGCACTGATAGAGACCTCACCTTAATAGAACAAGCAATGGGGAAAAAAGGTTTCCAAGGCCAACAGTCTTCTGTCTCAATCATATTAAATAAGAGATAATATTTTCATTTTTAATTGTTTGTGTAAATCTTTTAAAAATCAAACTAAGGGAAATTTAAGTTTTAGCAGATATCCAAATCCACAATAAAGGTTGTGCACCATTTTTCAATTAAAAATTCTCAGTTACTGGAAACATCAAGGTTTCATGTTTGTGAAACTCTTCTGGTTTTGCGATGCAGGACTTTGAGGTGGGAAAACTCTACAGGAAGAAGGTTACCCTTACCAATGTCACATACAGCACAAATTACTGCAAACTGCTTGGTGTCAGTGAGAATCTGAAAGGTTTTATTTCCGTACAGTAAGTACCAGCATTTATAAATCAGAACCTTTAAACAATTCAAATTTCATGTTTTTTTCCCCCCGTTTCTACCGTTGTGGTAAAAAAAGACTGAAAGCAACTACAAACATCTGCATGCAAACATCTCCACTCCCGGTTTTGTTCATTGGTCAAGTATTATGAGTCTCTGTTCTTAATTGTACTTTTCCATTTTCATTCCCGGCCTGAATATTATGGGCTTTTTTCCCCCCCCTAAAGCACTTCCAGATCAACACCATGATTTTATTTCTCATGGTCTGGTGAACTTAATCCACTAAGGGTTAGTGGGTACTCTAGTCCTGGGTGATCGCATAGTATAAAAACTAATCAGAAGCAATGCAATTTAGGGATGTTTAGGGATATTTGTCCAAACATCTCTGAAACATATGTTAAATAAGTATTTTCTGATTAAATGTGATTGGTGATTTCAAAAAATGAGAGGATGTTTTCCACATAAAATTTACTCCAAATTCATGACTTCCAACTTGCGTTCCAACTTGCGTTCGAAAAATGCGTTCTGCTGTTTTTTGACTGATAGTGTCCTCAGCACATCTGAGATGGAGAGAAGAAGCCTGCCAATCTTTTTTTATGCCAGCGAGAAAGTAAGCAGGAGAAAGTGAATGTCATTTTTTAATAAAATAAAAGCTATGCTCTGCCTTTTACCTTTTTCTGCTGTTTTTAATGTGAATAACATCACACTGCAGCCTGCCCCCGACCGCTCTATTGATTTTTCAGCTTTCTCCGTGTGTTTCGGAGAATCAAGTTCACAGGAGCACTCAAGGCATATCACTGTTTATCATGTCATATCTAGAATGTTTTTTGCCAAACACTGGTTTTGCCTGAAGAAAATACTTTAAAAAATTTGCTTCACTGTGCAAAAGCACTAGCATGCTGACTTTTGAGACCGCTCGCTTTTTTTTCCCCGATAGTTTTTGGTTTATCTGGAAGAGTTGTAATTATCCTGAGGTAGTGGAGAGAATGGAATAATAACAAAGTGTTATTTTTCAGCTTTGCTATTGATTTGCTTTAAATTTAGGGTAAGTTTAGTTTTAGACAACGTATATATATTTTGGCTCTGGATTCATACAAATAGTTTTGTTTAAATTGAATCCAGTTCTATTGGAATGGTCATTCGTGCAGGTTCGTACTCTGAGGTATGTTGTGAGAATGTATTTTTCAGTAGCTGTATTGTGTGAAAGTGTTGTTTGGAATTCAGTATCTTATCTGTGGATTTATCCAAAGGCAAGAAGAAAGACATGTGGCATTATTTTCTACTTTTTACTGAAATGTGATGTCTACTTTACTCTATTTCAGTTTTGAGCCCCCTGGTCCATTGTCACCTGGGATAGCCTTCGACATGTTAACCACCTTTAAACCTATTGTGAGTCTGTTGGAAAACAGTCACCCACAAAAATAATTTCAGATATATTTGCAAATGTTACTATATGATTATATAAAATATCCCATATACTTTTTTGTACTGTGTCATTAACTGTTAATTGTGTTTTTCTGTCCAAATACTTTATTTACAGATAAATGATGATTTAGATGGAGAAGTAATGTTTTTGTCACAATCTGGACAATTTTCTGTGCCTCTTAAGTGTACAATAAAGAAATGTGTGGTGAGTATTGACAATTTTAATGTTTATTTAGCTGGACATCCAAATGTTTGTGTACAGTTTAAAAAAAATTGTTTCAAATGGAATTAATATCTTTCATGTAAAAAGGGCAATCCACAAACTTTCTCACACACAGTTAAACCTTAAAGACAGCGAAGCGAGCTATAATGGTGTATAAATTATAATTTATCTTTTTATCAATGGACCTGTGGGGCATCAGAACACACATTCCAATATATTTCAGTTATTAAACTAACTATAGATAATATATTCAGTTTACTGGGTTTTGTCCAAAATTACAAAAGTAAGTCTTTTAAGGAGGTCTTAGTAAAATGTGGTATTCTGTGACAATTTTTGTTTTTAATTTAGTGGTTCCATTATGTATGTTCTCAAAGATGATAAGGTCAGGATATCTCCAAACTGGCTGATGTTTTATGTTTAAAATTGTATTGTGTCTCTGGGTGTGTTATTTGTTGTCTGTCTTAGCTGGCTGTTGATAGCCACGACATTGACTTAGGGACCCACGTGGTGGGACAAACGATTTCCTGGGAAATCACCCTGACAAACCAGGGGGCCCTAAGCACTCACTTTGTCCTGGTTCCCACTACCAGTTCTGACCTACCTCACCTTCTCTCCAAGCCGACCTCTGAGGACAGAGAGGTGGGTCCCTCTGCAATCACTCTAACAGGCTTCTCTCAGTCAGATTGTCCGTTTATGGCTGGGGTTGGGATCGAATGTTATGTGGCCAAAGTTTGGTCCCAGCCTAGGTAATAATTCATTAGCTGCTAATGGGTTTCCGCTTTTACTCGAAAGGACTGAACGGGATCATACCAGCAATGGGTTGAGTGCAAATGCAGTTTTAGGGTGATCATTTACATTCAGAATTTGAATGCTCAAACTGAAAAAACTATGAAATTTTAGTTAAATGTTGATTGCATATATATTTTAAATAAATAATTTGCCCCGAGTCAATACTTTGTAAAGTGACCATTGGAAACAGCTGTGAATCTTTGCAGAATGGAATGGTGCGATTTTTCTAATAGAACACCAGAACATAGACAGGGTCACTATAGGACATTGACCTCAGGCTTTGGGTCAAGGGGGACGTTTTTTGACATTTGCGCCCATATTTGCCAACTCTTTCAAAGCCGTATGGCTTCAAGATGGTATTGATAGAGATAATTCCCATCCAGTTACCTGCTTAATCAGCTGCTCAGTTTGGGGAGACAGTCTGACCTACATTGTGTCTTGGTGGTACGGTACACCTTTTATTTGTTCAATTTAAATATGTAAATAGCTTTGAAAGTGTGGAGTAGGTTGTCTAGATCCGGCAGTAATTAATGAGGAAATGAAATGAGAAAATCTGAAGAAATTTAAAAATATGAGAAGTGTTCTTTGCAAATCTCTGTCATTCTTCAGGTACCGAGAGACAGCATTTGTCTGGAATCCTCCTTGGATTGGCAAAAGAGCTCTGTGCCACAGGAGTCAAAAACCGAAGGAGAGAGTCACAACCTTTCTGCTGGAACTGGGTTTCCTGTCACAGACGAGAAACACTCTGGTGGGGAGACAATGAAGCACATTTTTACAGTCAAATTTACATATACAAATATTTACCATTATCCAGTTACACTTTTCCCTTATTATGGATTAGCAAATTGCCTTCTTCATTGTAAAAAAAAAAGAGTCTTTAATTAAATTTGTTATAGTGTATTTAATTTTTTACATTGCAGTTTTCAGTTTCTGTTTTCATTGAATTTGGAAATTTTACTATAAATTATCCGGCGTATAACCATGGGCGGATACAGAGGGGTGCAGAGTTGGGCCACGCCCCCCAGGTGTAGGGG
>JAOVYW010001528.1:836-16124 GCA_025775045.1 Hiodon tergisus | reverse complement strand
TCACTGATATGAAAGCATAATAGGAAAGGTTTCATTTAATAACACGCCACTACGATAAAGTTTCAGATCGAAGGCTCAAAAAACGTTTGGAGACTACCCTTTAAATAGCTTTAAATCAGTCTGAACACGTGATGGTGTCCACGACTGCACAGTCTCTCTCACGGAATGGGGGGGTGTACCTAATAAAGTGGCCACTCGCCACAAGAGTATGTGTATAGTCCTGGCTTATTTCGGTGTCCTGGAGAAACCGGGATTACTGAAAGCTCTCATCAGCCTCCATGATCTGTGATGTTTCACTATAATGAGTAGTAAATTAAATCAACTCAAAATCCCATATGATTTGGGCTCCCGTGCCCATGCGCGAGTGGATTTCTCTTGGTTTTTACCCCCATTAGCCCCCCCCCCCCCCCCCGTACCGACGCGCATCTCATCTCTCCTGATGCTCTCATTGTCGTGCCAGTCTCTCCTCCGCAAGCCGTCCGTCCAGGCGTCCATGTGACCCTCACCCAGGCCCAGCGGAAAGCCCTGAGGACAAAACAAAATATATTTCACGGTCAAGTGCGGCAGTGCCTTGTATAGGAATCCTGAAACTGTTCTCATCCTGGGACGTTTTCATCAGTCACGGTTCCACACCTGTAAGCATGTGATTTTTCAGGGGTTTCTGTGTGTCCTACTGGGCACCACCTCATGTTTTTAGGAAAAGAAAAACAATAGCGTAAATCACATAAATAAACCCTCACACAAACGGGATAGCTACTGCGTTCTAGTCAGAAGGTAGTCAGGCCAAATCCACTAATCACATTAGCTGACATACGCCACTGCGGGGTCCCCTTTCATGGCCGGTTTCCTGTGCTGCTGTGCTGCTAAGCCTCCTGGGAAAGCAGCGTTCCGGGTGCACCATTGTCGCGTCTCGGCCACAGCCGGAGAACAAATGTGCTAATCTGCGTCTTGACTGCCTCACCAACCTCTTCCAGCCGCATCACTCCAGGAAAGTAGCGTGAGGGTTTCGCGGAACGTCTTTGCCTAATTACGGTGGCAACACCACATTCGGCGAATAGGAAATATTTTCCGTTTGATTCTGTCTTCTAAACGGAATCGGCGCTCTTCTGTTGTAGAGACGCATTTTAATAGGTATATTATAAAATAAAACGAATGAATGAAATGATAATATACATAATTAATACGTATATTGTCAAATTGTATATATTTAAGTTTCAGCTATACAAAACCATAGCCATCACACACACACACACACACACACACACACATTATATAAATATATACACTGTACATTCCTTGAATAACAGTTGTAGGTATTCAAGGATGTCCTAGATTCAGTTTGGCCATGAATAATGGGAACATGAACAAACTTGAACAGGAAGTTTTGTCCTTCAAAACCTTGAGTTTTTATTCAGGGTATTTAAGGGCCCAGACTTAAATAATAAAAGGTTTCTGTTTCAGTTGCGTCACCACAGACATTCATGCTATGACGTTTCTGTGACAGATTATACTATTATACTTGTGTACTGTATTACTAAGGCCACCCCCAAGAGTTAATATTCCTATTCAGGTTTAAATTTACATTCTGCTCATGTGGGGTTAAATCTGAAAAATCTTTTTTTCTGACAAATATGACTTTTAACACGGGGTTCCGTCAAAACATGCATTTAATAAATTTGCATATCACTGACATAACTCAAGAAGCCAAAAATAAATAAATGAACAGTGGTGAAAGGCAGACAGAACACCGCCTCTTCACCCGCCGAGACGTCTGCAAAACTTTGTCTTATGATGGATCAATTGATGTTTTGCTGCGTCCTCTGACAGGATGAATGCGTTAATGATAGCCATCGCCTGCAATGACGTTCAATCTGCAATTACAGCCGGCGGCCCGCAAACACGCGAGTGCACGGCTCACAAACACGCGAACGGGCGCAGCTCACGAACACGCGAGCGGGCGCGGCTCACGAACACGCGAGCGGGCGCGGCTCACGAACATGCCAGCGGGCGCGGCGCACGGCTCACAAACACGCGAGCGGGCATGGCTCACGCCGCTAACACCGACCAGGGGACGCCCCTGGATCGTGGCGAGGGAGACTGAGGAACGCGTGAGCGGGCGCGGCTCACACCGCTAACACTGACCAGGGGACGCCCCCGGATCGTGGCGAGGGAGACTGAGGAACGCGTGAGCGGGCGCGGCTCACACCGCTAACACCGACCAGGGGACGCCCCCGGATCGTGGCGAGGGAGACTGAGGAACGCGCTCCCCACCTGTAGATGACTACAGCTCTTTGCACAACCTCCCCCAAGGCGAAATTAACTCCACACTGACATGGGCCCACCTGACCGGGGCTCACCTCGGCGATCCGCGGGATTAGTGCTGGAGAAAAATCAGTCATGAGCGTGAGGTAGACGTTAAAATGAACGTGTCGTCATAGGGGGATCACAAACCAGCAGGGGACTGTTTACTGTGACACATCAGCACGTTACAACCCTCTCAGGTTTTATAACAGTGCCGTGAAAAACCTCTTCTTCCTGGACTGATACATGGCCACCGTGGCACCTACTTCAGTTATTCAAATGTAGACGCGGATGCTGGCTCTTTAAGTCTAAACCAGAGCAGAATGCCTCAGCATTTAGTTGGCTTATGACCCAGAGGGGAACCACTGCGCAGAGACCTCCACCAGCTGTCTGAAACCTGCAACCAAACCTTGCTGGGAGTCCATGATTTATAAAACAGAGGCGTACCTTCCTGATATTGGGTACCAGGAACCCACAATTAATCGGTGGTAAGATCTCCCACATGACGAGCAGCGGGCAAGACAGCTGATTGTCACATTGCTGGTGCCCTTTAATAAATCACAAATATGTCTTGTGACAGGTGTCAGTCTTTCTGTATACTCCTTGTGTTTCTCACATAGAGGCTAACCTGAAATGTATTGGTAAATCTGCAGAAAATTCTCCTCACAATGCAACAGCATTTTACAGTCTCTGGGGCTCTGTGACACTATTACGCTCTGAAAAAGGTTTTTTTTTTTAAATTCAAAATCCTCTCTTGACAACAAAGAGCAGGAGTAAAACCACCTAGGCTATCTGACTGTTTCGGTACAGAGGCGAGTAACCTTGGGTGCTGGTTAGTGGACAGCAGCATTATGAATATATTCCTAATGACACTGGTTATTGGAGAACGTATTAAAGGGCCTTGGGGGATATCAGCCTTAATGAAATGGAATTTTAAAAAGCCAGCCCCTAGCGCCGAATGCTACGAATCTGAGCATACAGTCCATGGCACGTCGGACACACTCTCCCCTACTTAATTCCACTAAATTTAGTGCTTGCTGGCTGTCCGGAACGGACAGGGTTAGAAAACTGAAAAAAAATATGCAAGTATTAAAATGGGTTCCACACCCAAAAACACAATTGTCACAAATCTGACAGACGTGCCCTTGCCTAAGGGACCGCAAAATAATATGTATGCAGGATATGACATCCCGAAACAGGATTTGGGAACAAAATTGACTGCTGAAAGGTTGAACAGATTCAAGGTTGCGAGCTCATCGTGCGTATCCCATACATTTTTAGCCATTCAATGCGTTTCATCAATGCATATTCAATACAATAAATATATGCAAGTTTTCTAGCAGAAACTACCAGGCAGCCCTCCACATCAACATCCATAGAATTAATTAAAGACAGGATGGAATGCGGGACATTCCGAGAGCCCGGTGTTCTACTGTCAGAGCTAAAGAACAGTGGGCTGGTTCTACAGCTGTAAAGAACAGAACGGTACTGAGCAGAATGGAAGTCGGGGTAGAGACGGCCTATGTGGCCTACATTATGACCCCACGTGTTGTCACGACGTTGGACACGCTTCTGTCTTCAACAGCACAGCGGTCCGCACATCCTCCAGAGTGCAGTCCACATTTCTCATCTTTTAAACGCGCACTTTAATGTATTCATTGTTAATAGTGTGTTAAGCACACAGCTGCATGACACAAACTCCTCATGTACTGTATAGGTGCCGCTCAAACACAGCGCCAAAGTAGCACGTTTCTCAGCACCAGCACCATCACCACCCCTTCAGGGCAGATTCCCTCCTAGGCCGTGTAGCCCTTCTTAAACAAAATCTGTAAAAGTCCTTCTCCAAAGAGTATCTTCTGCCGCGGTGCCACTTAAGTCTGGTGGAGATGCACAGTCTGCTCACATCCTCACACAACATCCTGCGACAGGGCAAACGCAAACGGTGAACTAAAGGAGTATCAAAGGGGTGGCTGTCGTCATGACGTTCTTGTGAGATAGAAGCCAAGCGGAAGCCCCGCAGAAGCCCCGCCCTCCCACTCCAAAGAGCATCACACAGTCCACTGATTCATCTCCGGGGATTCTTTACATCCAGTCCAGGGTCAGGTAGCCATATCAGGTAGCCATGCCCGGTCATGTAAGTCCACGTGTAATTACTTTTTTTTGAGTACACAGCTCCAGCTCATGTTGACGATGAAGATGAAGATGAAGACGAAGAGAGTATTTTTATCAAGGGCAACAGGCCCCATACAAAAACAACACAAAAAAGGGGCGTCCTACATCAGAGGCTTGACTTAGGAGAGGAGATTAGCAGGAGACAGAGACAGAGACAGGGGGACCTCGGCACGGTGCAGTGGATCAGAGGGTAGACATCTGTTTTTGGGGTGTGCTTGGGGAGGCCGCGGGGTGGAGCTGCGTGCTGCCGTTAAATTTTTTGACCTCAAGCCCCAGAGAGCAACTGTGCTTGATACAGTATGTCTCACTTCTCCCAGAGAGAGAGTAAATAGCCACTCAGTGTAACTTGGAACCACACGCACACACACACATGCACACGCACGTCTCATCAGTCTGATCTATTCCTAATATCCCGTAGGGTCACTCTCTAACGGTAGTTTGATTTGAATGTTGGGGCTCTTAAGCCTAATTTCTCCTTCAAGGTACATTTATTTCACTCAGCAAAATTTACAGCAGATCATTCTAATGAAGTTTAAACTTCTAACGCCATCCCACCTACCCAGCAGAACAGCCCGGAAATGGAATTTTGGACACAATACTTGATACATACTGCTGTTGTTGCAGACTGATCATTTTCTGACTGTGATTTCATGGGTACGTGAAGAGAATGAGCTGTAAGAATCTCACACTGAGGTCAAATCCCTTCCACTCGGGTGGCACTGTTACTATGGTGAACGTACAAAATCAAACTGCCTTACATTTCCTCGCCATAGCAACAGCAACATTGTAAATATCGAAGCAGGTAGTCTGAGACTTTAAATTTAAAGAAAATATGAATTTCCTTATGTGATATGACGTCTCTATAAACAGAATAGGCAGTTAAATCAGCTCGCCCATCCTGAAATGAATTTTATTGTCTATTTAGTATTGATAGCTAACTGCACAGTAAGCCGTAAAAAGTTTTTTTTACGGTAACTAAAAAGTACTTAACATGTCCCTGTCTAAATTGAAAAGCTTGTTCAGGAGATTTATATGAGGAAATAACGGCCTCTACAGTGTAGTTCCACAGTAAGAACAGGTAGCCATCAATATTCACGTTGCTTATGATTATTTTATATACTTAAAAATCTGAAAGCATATCCCACAAATATGAAAATATCCCACTGTTTGCTGTATGTGTCTAGCATTACGTAATTTTCCAGGAGTTCTCAGGACTGCCTCTGGGGTCAGGGAATAATTTTAAGTTTTCCCACATTGGCACTCGGTGTTTTTCTGGTTTTTAGATTCCCTCTAGAAAATTCAAACTGTTAAACGCTTTGTGACAAAAATGTGCTATAATCAATGCAATTTGATTAGCCTGTCAACAACGCGCAATGTGCTAATATTTGGTTTCCTTTTTTTCTAGATCCTTTCAGATTCAACGTAGTCATGGTTTCAGAACTGATGTCAACAATGGTGGAGAGCAACCATAGCTACGCCGCACCTCCTGGAATTTTAACGGAACGGGAGGATTAGGAATCTCGATGTAACTTCAGACGTTTTCGACGTTCGCCTGGCACTTTAGTAAGCTTTGTTCGCTCATGCCACCGTTTGGCTTTGAGCGGATCAGCGGATCCGAGTCGGCAGAAAGGCGGCCGCTAACGCAGGGCTGTCTCGTCCTCGTCTTTGCGACTGTTTTTCCATCTTATTGGTTTCGAATCTGCGGTTTTTCCTATAACTCTCTGAAAGCTATATCATAAGCTGGGCGAAAAGTATGAAAACAAGAACTTAAGTATGTTATTGCATTTCTCATTTCTAAACATTACTTCGAATGGAACAGCTGAACAAAAGTTGTATAAAACGATACAGCCAGGTAACACTATACAATGCATTCCATTACATGTAAAATGATTATTACTATTATTATAATTATTATAATAACATACATACAGTATGCTCCATGTGTAGCATATCCTTTTGTAACTTTCTAAGTCTGGGAGTTTAAGAGTTATTGGCGGTTGTATTTTTCAGCCTGGTACAGCAGCTGTGAGTATACATTACATGCACTGATGAAGGCTAGTGTTGCTTTGGAAGTGCTGGGAATGAGAATTGTTCAGCCCGTAACATCAAGTCTGTGAGTGCCTTAAGCAAGGCTGTGAACCTAAAACAAACTTTTCTTGAAGCTTCGCCTGAAGTCTTTAACCAACCTCACGGTCCACCTACAACAGATGATGTGGAGACAGGACCTCCACCCAACCACCTGAGAAAATACTGCTGGGGAAAGGAAAATAAAAGTATATAAAATAAAAAACCAAAACCACTGGAGAGACCTTGGAAATATTTTGAACTAAGCGGAATGTGAAATAGCATTCCGTGCCTCTTCCATGACCTTCCATGACCCGGCAGCCCCCCCCCCCCACCTTCAATGATGCAGCGCTCTGAGAGCTATAGAGTCACTGCCCAAGTTATAAAATCACTCAGTCTTACCTTTTCTTTCACAAATGATTTGAAAAACAGAAGGATGGAAAGAATTATTGGTGCTGAAGACACCTAAGGCACTCTTAAAAGGGAACACATTGATAGGGAGTTAACTTAATCAATACACAGTATGATTGGGTAATTTTTTTATTTTAAATATAATGTTTTCTTCTTGAAGATGCTAAAACAACACAGTAACAAAGCAGCCACACGAACGTGAACAATACCATCACTTTGTTTCTGAAGGTTGAAGGTTATTAAACACTGATCAAAGCCACGTTGTGAGAGACACAATTGTCTCAGAAGTGGAGTGAGGCTTCTTGCTTCTTTTTGCTCTTGACACTAACAAAACAGCGTGTTAAAAGTGACTCCCTGCCTTTTGATAGTTCAAAGTACAGTTTGAGAACAAACCCCGGGACGAGGCTTCGATCCGATATGAGCGGGAAAGCCAGTGCGCCGTGCTCGGTATCACGGTCAGGGAACCTCTGGCATTACACAACTGTCACGGTTTTTCTTCTTCCTTTGTTCACAGTTTAACCTGCTTTTAACTCGAGGATTTGTCTTTTAAAAAGCCGTTAACACGTGTTTTTCTGCCCTTTAGATATGTTGCAAGTTTGCGCAGCTAACGGCTACTGAACACTAAACACGCCGCCAAGGTTAGAGGTTCTCGCCAGGCTCCTCCTCTGCATACAAATGTAAGAATTACATTTTATTTGCGCGTAGGCCCCAAACAAACATCAAAGAGACATCGCCCAATTGTCGTTCTGGGTGGAGTTTTAGGATGATGTCAACATGGCCAACATCAGCTCTCCGTGACCAGCCAAACCCTGAATGTTGGCCCGGGCCCCTGAAAAGAGAGGTAGCACCTGGAGTCTCTGGGTTTGAGGTGCTTTTTTAATGTACCGCTGGGGCAAGCAGAAACTCCTCCTCCACCCTCTCTGCGTGCCCCGCCCTGCCTGTAGCAGCGGCCCGTACACGCGTGAAGCCAAACCGTAGGGGGGGGTGTGTGGCCAAAGCAAAGCAGTCCACACTCAAACGTGGATTTTTTCAGATACACGACCCTTCTGGGATCCTGTTATACGTCAGTTATCGAACTTCCATTCAACCTCCACCTCAAAAGCTCCCCATTTCAGGCACCACAATGTTTAACTGGTGACATATCACCAGTGATCCGACAGGCATGGTCAACCGGTTAACAGCCTTTTGACCTGCACGCAGTGGCCTTAAAATAAGATAACCGAGGGTGGCCGGGTCCATAGAATACCGTCAGTACTTCGGGATGAGAGGAGACTTGATTCTTCACTAATCTGAAGAGGATCCCTGCTACGGCAGGACTTCCAAACTGAAATTGAAAAAAACCCATTGAAGGGTGAAAAGAGATAGAAATATAAAAATAGTACACACCGTTTTGAGCAAGTTTTAGCCCTTATTTGTTATAAGTGTTTTTAGTTTGTAAAGCAATCTGTGACTAGTAAATCGTAGCAAAAGCTTTTCATTGTTTTCGCATAAGTTTATTTAAGCAACCATTTCCACTCCTGTTGCATTCCTGAAGTAATTTCAACACAATACCAACCATTTCCACTTCTGTTGCATTTCTGAAAAAAAAAAAAGAAAAAAAAATATATATATATGAAATATGGTAAACAGTGCTAAAAAAAAGTCTTAGACTTTTTTTTAATAAAGCCTCGATAAACACAGAACATATTTTTGTTGCTGGGAAAAGTAAAAAAGACTTAACTGGCATTCAAATTCAAAATTAAATTAATTACAAAATGACAGTTCATTTGTCTGCTAATGACTCCGGCAGCAAAATAATAAGTCTCAATTAGAGTATTACATGCAATCTAATTAATTAATTCAAATGAACGAGAATTAGCTCACACAAATCTACGCGATAGGAGACATTTTTTTTATTTGCGGCTTAGCCGAGTCTACATTTCGATTTTACAAGGCTACATTTCGGAGCGACTTGCGTAGCTTACGTTGTCTACGTAACCCTTGCGTAGCCCAAACACTTCAGCAGCTCAGATTAGCTCCTTGCACAAGGTTATAAAAGCAGTTTATGGGGGTTAAACGTTCAAGTCCTTAACCATAAAACCCCATTGCAGGATGGTCACTTGGTGGTCACTACAAATAAGTGAGTAAGCCAGAAGCCTAGAGAGAGGCCTGTCTCCCATTGGCTCACGTGATTCGAAATTCGATCCAGATTCAAAAATGTACTTGTTCTCAGAACGTAGAATCAACACGCTGCGATTCCATAGAGACCCGGTGACACGCTCCCTTTTCCATCGGTGTAGTTCTGTCTCGAGCACTGCTCCGCACACTCCAGGTTCCAGCACTAAAAATAAGAACGATTTCCTCTTCTCTGGAGCGTAATTTATTATCACATTGGTTTAAATTTATCACAAACACTGCTCTTCTTCCAAACGTTTTACAGCTCCCTCTGTGTTTTTCACACTATGTGGTGGACGTCCTGTTTAGGAGAACCAGGTCGGCACTGTACAAAACATATGTCAATGTACGTCCTTTGGAAGCAGTACAGATGATTAGAAAGTGTTTGTGTGTGTGTAATGCAGCACTCAGTGATTCTCCCGTGTTTAAGGGTAGCTGAAAGAACACGAGCAGAGAAGCTAATGTATCATTGTGACAAGTTTATCGTTTAACTGGCGCTGTGCAGTCCAGATATTTCTGATAAAACTAGCGTAAACGGAACTTTTACTCTAATGAACACTTCTGGCTTATAGCGGTATGGCAGCCGCGGTAGACAGTTTATCTGGGGGAAACGGTAATCAGCCGTGACTCGACTCGTGGGAGCGAACTCGCGCCGTTGCTGCGCCAGGCAAACGGTGCTACTACCCACTTCTGTCTTGGCAGTCGGGACACGTTCGTGCCGTTGCCGCCTTAGCACTATCCTTGGCTTTTATAACCCATTTATTTATTTTACAGAGGATCAGACGAAAATGCATTACGCCCCACACGGCACTCGGGTCTTAGCAGTAATAAAAGGAACATTTTAATATACTCTCTGAGGCCGAATATTGCGTCAGGAAATCGCCTGTACAAGCCCGTGACTGAATGCAAATTCTAAAGTTCTGCATGTGACCACAGATCAGGGAAAGTGATTTGATTTCATAAATAAAAACGTCGTGCATGACATGATTGCATTTTTAGTGTGTCGAGACACAGCATTAGGGGAAGCTTTGAAAGACAAAAACTGAATTTGAAGAGTTAATAAAACCACCATAAACGTTATTTCCAATGCCATGTCGGAGTCATACAACGCATTTCAAACGAATGACAAACTAACCTTGACTGACATAAATATATACAGTTGATAGGCCCACATTAATGCCACCACAACGTGTCGCACAAAACTGCACTGACCGAAAATATAACCTCATATCCATACCTTTCACCCATGTTATCTCCTATAATAACTCAAACTGAAAAAACTAACAACGCTTGGAGGCGTAGATCCTTCGTGATTAATGACATCTCGCTTGTATTGTTTTTTTTGGCAACAATTTTTTTTTTGCATTTCAGAAGTTCTCAAGGTTATTACATCTTTTCAAATATCTCGGAGTGAACGGAATCCCCGGTAGAATTGAAATCTCATTGTTTTTAAAAACGTGTTCCCGTGGAATGCACCCTTCGCCAGAGACAGGTACAATTCAAGGACGACACGGGATCTAAATGATGAAAGAGACGCGAAGCAGAGGATACGGTCTTGCCCTCCCTTACGACAAACTAACTACCGTGACTGGCGACTCTGCTAGCTCGTGTCATCACGTTTGGCTCTTAATTGAAGCCCTTTTGCCGTGGACCAAACCTAAGTAGACAACGCAGTCCGACGTGCGACGGCTGTTTAATATAATAGCGGGAAAGAACATGAGAATTTATACAGTAGGCTACTCTCGATATTCTCCAGTCTAGATAATAAGTGACTAATTAAATGCTTGTTCAGACGTCTTCAGTCTTCAGGCACATTGCAAATATACAGTGTTAATTAAAGCCAATCTGCTAATCAGTTGCTCTGGCCTTTATTAAATCGTGCAATGTATTATTTACCATTATTTAAATTAGTGCTTTACTTTAAAGTTTCATTATTAATATTATCTATATTTTTTTTAAATAAAGTTGTATATATGTCGTCTCACAGAAGTCGATCTAACAGCAATGATATAAAATAAATATTGAGTACCTATCAAACGGGGCTATCTTGTTAGTTATATTTGTATATTGAGACGTTTCTTTGTAAACGTGTATGCACATAATATTATGATACACACCACAGACAGAGGAGTTGGTTTAACTGCTGCTTCCGGAATTAAAAGAAGCATTAAAATGAGAGAAACACCAGCGCAATGTAACCCGAAAAGTGTCTCCATTCAGATATTCAGGCCAGCTGAATCTCAGAGGGGTCTTCCTCATTTATGAAACTCTTGTTGTGACAATTAGTGTGCATTTGTCTACTACTTTTTTTTACAAATCGGTGTCGCAGGTAATTCCACTTTCATCTAAGACTCTTTAGATCCCAGTGTTTCTGTTCTCTCTCTCCCCCTCTCTGACGTGTCACACAAATACCGACACTACATAAGCTTCCCTTCCTACGTTTGAGGGATCACTGTGTGCATCGAGATCTTTTAGACAAACTCTTTTTCCTGAAGTGGCATTACCTCTCCAGCATCTCTGTGTCTTAGGTGCAGGTTCTCCTTCACTCCCCGTCTGTGGAGATCTCATCGCAGAAAGGAGCTCTCCTGCACATTTAGATACCATCAAAACCCACGGAGGTGTCAAGGTCTTGCTGTCCATTCTCCTGGACTGATGGTGACCCGAACGGGGATGGATTCATTGGATCGATTCCAGTTTTTGCAAAGCTCACATGAAGTGAGAGCTAAGCAGAAACCACATGACATTGTACAACGCCAGGGAGGTTCGACCCGTGCATCTAATTGTTGTCTGAAATCACCCCCCCCCCCCCCCCCAAGTTCAGTTGCGTGGAGGTAAGTCAGAAAGTCCATTTTCCTAGCCATGGAAGGGGCTAGAAAACGTCCCCAAATCTGTGAGGTGTTCAGACTCGGTGTGCAGATTAAACAGTCAGCATACACGCAGTGTGTAGCGGTTTGCGGTACGAAACAAAACTAGATAAGGGAAACACACATGGCCAACCAAAAAAGATACGTGTAGGAACTTTTTCACTTTGTATGGTAATACAGACTTACACCTTGAGTCATTCAAATCATCACGACACCTGTCCTTTTCCTGGATACAGCGAAGCACCGACTGCAGGCTTTAAGCTGTCACATGAAGAATCACGGGCAAACGGTTTGATCCTTTCAGTGGAAAGTTTAGTTATGAAACTACATTTTTTTTCATTATCAAGAGATGTTGCTGTGGGACTGCTGTCGTAAGAAAATGCAGCTAAACGAACTGATATCACGCGGCACCAGCAGACAGCCGGCTCACGCTGAGATCTGGGCTGAGTTTGGCCTAGTAGCAGCGATGCTGGAGGAAAATGCCTGGCTTTGGCTGCCAAAGCTTTCAGAAAAAAACAGCCAGAAACCGGAGTCTAAGACCCCATACCTTTCCATCATTTCAACATCACAAGTTATTTTATCCCCCCAACACATACACACACACACACACACACACACACACACACACAACGTCAGACACAAAAGTTATTTTATCCCCCCAACACATACACACACACATACACACACACACACACACACACACACAACGTCAGACACAAAAGTTATTTTATCCCCCCAAACACACACACTCACACAACATCACACTAAAAGTCATATTCTCCCCACACACACACACACTAAAAGTCATATTCTCCCCACACACACACACACACATCACACTAAAAGTCATATTCTCCCCCCCCCACACACACACACACCACACAAAAGTCATATTGTCCCCCCCCACACACACACAAATACACAACATCACACTAAAAGTCACATTCACATTTCACAAGCTAAATATTTCAAGAGTAAATTATCAGTGAACAGCCTTTCTTCGAAATCAGTTTCAAGGCAATGTAACGACTGCAAAATCACATTCCTCCGCTGAAGCAGCTGCTCTTAACTTGGCATTGCCAGTAAAGTGCCCAACGCGGTGACACAGCAGAATTCCCAACGTATTCCATTAAAAGGAACTAAAACCTAACAAACAAAAAAGACAGCAAGTGTAGCTGACAGTTTAGATAAGGACACCTGGTCAGCGGTCAGTGTCTTGCATGAGCAGATACTGCAGTGAGACGAAAAATAAATCCAGGCAAAGTATAAGCCCAGAGTTACAGAGGACTTGCGCTGAAACTGCCCATAATGAATCATTATTCAGTGTATGTCTCTCAATAAAAAAACCCATACGGAGTCAAAGCGACACTACGCTTCAGCTCGGACGTCCTCCATTTCTCACAGTTTATGATCTTTATATTCTGCAGGATTTATCACTGCTGTCTCCACTCGGAGAGGATGTTTGCATTTCCTACCGACCGTGTTAAAGGTTTAACATTTCTCTAGACTCCGTCCCGCTACCTTAAACTGCGAAGGAGAGTTTCTCACGCACCAATCCTACAGCGGGGGGGGGGAACCCACTGAACGCCGCAAGTTAACGGACTAATTAAAGTGTTGGAAAGAGTTTATGCTCGCAAACCGGAGAGTCTCGTTTGAAAACAAACAAATACCAAGGGCCATTATTACGCTTAAGTAGGCTAAAGAGCGGTATGTGCGCTGATTAATATCCATGCACGGCGCAGAACGCTGGTCACATCCACATCCATCCTGCTGCTTTCGGAGTCTTCTCTGTTTAGGGGAGACATTTTTAAAGTAAATGACTCTGTGCTCCGGGGGGGGGGGGGCCCAGACGCCATGAACCATTAGGAGTAACATCAGGCTGTGCGTGGCAAACCTCGAACGGAGGCGTCTGAGGAATGCGGAGGGGCCCAGCGAAATCTGGGTCGCGCCGAACGCTTCACACGGCAGCAGTGAAGAGCACGGACGAGAAGCCTCTCAGACCCTCCTGTGGCAGAGGAGGGGACCATTAGATCCCACTTTTGTGATACATATGTGGGAAGTGAAGGGACCATTGGTCCCGTCTCTCACTCTCTGTGGGCCAGGCAAAAAAATATTATTATAATAATCTTGTGCTAGAATCCTGACTACTATCTCAGGGAAGACAGCCACGCCGTCCCCTAGTAGCATCTAAAGGGCTAGGGCTAGGGCTTAAGTTAAAATCTGAAAATTCGCTCCCTTTCTTTTGTCTAGATAAATCTACACCGTCATTAATCATGCTTACGGAGCGATATCCTACAGTGAGAAGCCACAAAACAACTGTTTACCATATTAACACGCCTGGAGGAGTGAGATCCAAACGGGTTATTTTTCTCTTTCTGTATTTAAAACAAATGCACACGAATGCAACTTTTACAATATCAGCTGTTTAACCTGAGAAGATTGGATGACCAAACGTGACGCCCCAGATGGAGGACATTTCTCCTGTTAAACTTTAAAACCTTCACAAATGCAATAGCTGGAAATGTCTTTTTTTAACCAATTTTCAGAAAAGTCTTCCACCCTTTAACCCATGGTACCCTTGGGCATTTTACCATCTAAAAACCAAGTTCTTTACCAAGTTAAAACACCCACATTCCGCTCACATTCATTGTAGGCACATTTCCGAAATTGTAGCAGACTCCACAGTACATTTCCTACTTAAAGAATTTAATTAAATTAATTAAAGAAAATTAAAGCTTAATTGCATGCATGTGCTCCTCAATGCTTACAGCCGTCAATGAACAAATCCATCACTATGCAAATGCTGTTGCGCTCTACTGTCAGATTGACTGTTTACGCAGTCGGATTACGTGCAGAAACGGAATTCAACTCTGACCACACACCTGCATCACACGTGACACACAAACCTCGGCTCAGAATTTGTGAGGCCTAAGCGTCTCATGGAGAAGCCTCTGGCTCAAGTCATCTTATTTGTTCACGTTTTTTCTGCGAGTAAGATACAAAAAATGTCATGTGCGAACAGTAATTACATTTCTAATCCCCATGCAGAGAAGATAAATATTAGCGCAGTCAGGATTAATACTGCCGCACGGAGGCCTCGTCAGAGAGAGATGTGTGAATTTGCAAATGAAAGGTCATCTATAACCTCAACAGATGCAGGCGCAAAATTGGTTGTGAGTTCACTCCGCCTCATTGCCTCTCCATTAAAAACGCGTCTCACAGTGAATGATACGGAGCCGTCTAAACGGAGTAGCGTGCGCCGCGCCGCCTGTTTCTGCTCGTAATCGGGGGGGGGGGGGGGGGCGGGCCGGTTCCACAAAAA
>JAOVYW010001526.1:3585-16126 GCA_025775045.1 Hiodon tergisus | reverse complement strand
TAGCATCGGTACTGACCCGTTACTTAACATCGGTACTGACCCGTTACCTGTTTTAGGCAGACTGAAAACTGAAATGGTAAACTTTTTAAATCAATACTAGTTTTTCTACCTTTGATGTAATTAATGTAGTTATTTTTCACAATTCTTCCCCTCATTGATATTATCTCCATTATATTCAACAAGTTGTACTACACTATCACATGCCGGGGTTAACTACCGTTTTGTTCTTATGACGTATGATTTTAAAGTTTAGATAAACGCTCTCATGCCCAGGGATTTGCATGGCGAATAACCTTACAGTTTAAGGGGTATAGCATCGGCCCTCTTTCTGTTGCATCTGGTTAAACTCCTGCGATCCCAAAGTGGGAGCCCGGTCAGCTCTGCAAACGAGCGGAGAGATGAAAGGGAAGCAACGACAGATGAGACGGCGGGAGGGAGGCGTGAGGAGCACTGAGACCAGCGGGACGGGAAGACGGATGAAAAAGGGAACGCCTTGGCCCACTTCAGAGAGGCCCTGCCACGTGGCCTCCGCAGAGCTGGGGCTACTGGTGGAGCTTAGCGACCTTCGTCTAATGACCCTAACAACCCTCCTCCGGTCTTACTGCTGCTGAGGCTAGCAGACCGGAGTCTCGTCGGACCGCCGCCGCGTTGACTCTGTCCGCAGGCCTGACCTGGATGGCCTGCCTCCCTCTCCCTTCCGCAAAGCCAGCGTGTGGAAAATGTACTGAAATTGAGCAGAGACCCAGAGGCGGTTGGAGAAAACGACGTGATCTGGCTCAAGGCCATTTCCTCCTGTCCTTGGGGACCCACTGAGTGCACCTGGCAGGCTCACAAGTTGAGGGTCTCGGATGTGAATTGAATGTAGAACACCTGCTGTTGTGATTGTGTTGTGGAGCAGAAGAACAATTTGAATTTCTGATTAGTTATAGGAAAATGTTTAAATTTTCTCCGTATTTTAAAATCGCCAGTTGTGCTGCGTATCTCTGCTCACAGCTAAAAGCCCTGCTGCCACTCACAAGGAGGGCACTGATGCAGGATTGAACCCTGTGCTCCTCAAGTTGAAAACATTGAATGAAATGATCTGCACTCAAACCAGTGTAATCCAGCTCACGGGCCGCAGCCAGAGCTTGGGTGAATGCCTTTACCCACCAGCCACGAGACTGGATCGGAGGGCATAAGATTGTATTTTAACCAGTCGTGAGAAACGATGTCAGAAGGAGAAAAGATGTGGCGGCTTGGCTTATTTTAGACCAGACCGGCTGACGTTGGACGATCACAGCAGATAAGAGAAATTTCCAACGTCTGCCCCTACCTAACAGCCATGAGTTAAACAGAGGTTTTAAAAAAATATGAAAACACTATTTAGTCCCAAGTGTATATCCCGTTTATGTTTGATAGCAAGCGTTTTTATTATGAATCAAGTGTTTATTAACCTTCTTACGGTGCAAAGTCTCTGCCTTGAGCCTCAGTTAAATTTTTTATCACATCTGAGAGGCTCTCTGCATTTAATGAACAATGGGAAGTGCTACTTGACACTAAACTTAACTTAATGTCAGACAAAAAAAAAAAAAAGTACCCGTTGCTAAAAAACTAAAATTATTTTTTCAGCTCCCAATAAATAAAAAAATCCTATGCAAGAAGAGATGCAAAAGCCATTAACACTCGTATTCTGGTAGGTTTTCATGTTTTAAATTGCATCATACATAGTCCAAGTACAGTCATGTGAAAAAGAAAGTACACCCTCTTTGAATTTTATGGTTTTAAGTTTCAGGACATAATAACAATCAACTGTTCCTTAGCAGGTCTTAAAATGAGGTAAATACAACCTCAGAACAACAACACGTGACATATTCCACCGTGTCATGTTTTAACAAAAATAAAGCCAAAATTGAGAAGCCATGTGTGAAAAACTAAGCGCACCTTATGATTCAATAGCTTGTAGAACCACCTTTAGCAGCAGTAACTTAAAGTAATCATTTTCTGTATGGGTTTATCAGTCTCCCACATCGTTGTGGAGGAATAATTTTGGCCCATTCTTTACATAGTTGCTTCAGTTCATTGAGGTCTGAGGGCATTTGTTTATACTCAGCTCTCTTAAGGTCCTGCCACAGCACTTGAATCGGGTTGAGGTCTGGACTTTGACTGGGCCATTTCAGCCATTCTGTTCTGGTCATCGTCATGTTGCATGACCCAATTTCGGCCAAGCTTTAGCTGTCGGACAGATGACCTCACATTTGACTCTAGAATACTTTGGTATACAGAGGAGTTCTTGGTCGACTCAATGACTGCAAGCTGGCCAGGGCCACAAAACAAGCCCAAATCACCACCCCTCCACCACTGTGCTTGACGGTTATGAGGTGCTGATATGCTGTGTTTGGTTTTCGCCAAACATCTCCACTTAAGTCTCGTCTGTCCAAAGGACATTGTTCCAGAAGTCTTTTGGTTTGTTCAGATGCAACTTAGCAAACCTAAACCATGCTGCCATGTTCTTTTTAGAGAGAAGAGGCTTTCTCCTGGCAACCATTCCAATCAAACCATACTTGTTCAGACTTTTTCCAATTGTACTGTCATGAATTTTAACATTTAACATGCTAACTGAGGCCTGTAGCGTCTGAGATGTAACTCATGGGTTTTTTGCAATTTCTCTGAGCATTGCATTGTCTTACCTTGGGGTGAATTTGCAGGCACGGCCATTCCTGGGAATATTGGCAACTGTCTTGAATCATTTCCACTTGTGAAAAATCTTCCTCACTATAAAATGATGGACTTTAATTGTTTGTAAATGGCCTTATAACCTTTCCCAGATTGACGGGCAGATCATTGCTGATGTCTTTCCTCCTTGGCATTGTGTTAACACACACACCTGAATGCTCCAGACCAGCAAACTGCTCAAAGTTCAGCTTTTACAGAGGGGGTCACGCTTTCTGATGATCAATTAATCAAGGGCATTTGATTAGCAGCACCTGGCTGCTACTTAGCCTCTTCATTCCTATGGAGGCAGTAAGGGTGTACTTAGATTTTCCCACGTGGCTTCTCCACTTTATTTTTGTTGAATAAATCATGACACGGTGTAATATGATCATGTGTTGTTGTTAATCCGAGGTTGTATTTACCTTATTTTAAGACCTACTAAGGAACAGATTATTGTTATCGTGTCCTGATACGTAAAACCATAGAATTCAAAGAGGGTGTACTTTATTTTTTTACACGTGACTGTATATTCAAAGGTTTGGAAGAACAGTGCAACTAGAAAATAAGAGAAAATGGTTTAAACTTTTTGAGAGGTTTATTATACAATGCAAATAAAATGTCTTTGCGCAATTTTCCAAATATGCACCTTTAGAAAACCCAACCTCATTTCACGAACCATCTAAGGAGACCATCCTAAAGCAATCACATATCAAAAAAGATTTAGATACAGACGGTCTTGAAATTGGTTTTGTCGAAAGAGTTAGGGCTGCTTTTAGTTTGAGTGAATCTAATCTGGGCAAACCTGAGAAACTGGATGCAGTGAAGAGTCGACACTAAATACAATCTGAGTCAAAGTTAACTATTTGGAAACTAATTTGCGATGTTCATGGGATTAGTTATCTTAAAACAACCGAAGGCAGACAAGTATTTCCTCTAAAGGCTATGCAAAAGGTTGCACCTGTCTGAGGAAGGTCTGGTCCTGCATGGTGTGACCATGACAGCCAGGCCATGCTGTTGCCTGTGAGCGCCAACACAAGGCTCCTTTGGGCTTTGCTGAGTGTGGGCTCCCTGACCAGACACTTGGTACACACAGCCCCTGCTTGGCACTGTAAACTTGGTTAAAATCAATTGAGGCATGGCACTATGACAGACTGGGAACCTGTCCGTGTTACAGACCCTGGTTCTGGTGAGTCCAGACAGCCTGTTCCAACAGAGACTAAACCCATGCCAACTGTAGACTCGGCAGAAGCTGTCTCTTTAAGGGAAAACTGAAAGACATCTGGCAGTGAAATCTAAACCGTGGGGCTCGGGTTGACAAACAGCGGCGGAGGGAGGGAGAAACCGTGGTCCGGTGCTGTCAATAACCACTGGAGAAGCAGAGGCCCACTGCACCCCCCATGTCTGATGGAATGAAGAAAGAGATGGACCAGCTTGCGAAACTCAAGGCTGCCAGACTGACGCATGGATCCAGAGGAGAAGACAACCCACGGCTCAAAGCCTGACACAAAAGCCCACAGGAAAGCAATTACCGTGAGCTCAGTAGATATCTGAATTCAGCCATCCGGCACATGATACACTGAGTGCCGAGGCATGGTGCAGTTTTTATCATCCCACTGGCACTGCATCGCTGAAGACCTCTTTGTTAAAACTCACCCCAAATTCACATTGTCAACGAAGCGCTCCGGTGGGCTCATTAACACCCAAACCCAATACACATCTTCCATAAACACTTGTATGGTTAAAGGCTGTGACTAAGGACCTTGAATGCGGTATAAATTAGTGGTACACTACATTTCAATTACTAAATGGTTGGTTCGATTTGGGCGGACCTAATCTTTGATGGCTGAAAGACTGAAGGAAAAAAATAAAATAAAACACACAGTACATTTATTTAAAAAATGTGTACAATATATTAATTTATATATTACATTTGAACAGACTGGTTTGTTTAAAGAACGGGATAACGGAACATTTCTTTCTTTTCAGTGAGTTAACAGTTATTCATTCAGATTTCCAAATGCTTTTGCATGTATTGTGTTTCGGGGTAAAAGCTTGCTACTGAATGGCACAGTATGTTACGTTTTGTACAGCATAACAAGCCCATGTCTTAAGTGACTACAACACATTCACCATGCTTCTAGTAAGATTATTTGCCTATCTTGAGGCAAATACCAACCAGTATTGGACTCAACAAAAACTATCCCAGTCTAACAAAAACTTTTTAAAAAACGTACAAATGAGGAACACCCAACATATTGGATTTAGGTATATTCACTAATGAACACTACCTGTTACAATCTACCTGTAGATTAGGAATAGAGTAGCTAGTTATTTCTTTACGCTACATTGATCATTAATTTAAGCATTGAGTAGTCCCCGGCGATGTGCCCCTTCTACTATAAGATCTATTTTTTTCTATATTTCATTAGGGTTTTTCTTTCTGATGTCTGAGTTACTGTGGGAGTGTTTACGATAGTTTAGAAGAGGACCAGTTCCTCGGTAAGAAGCGGGAGAAAGACAATCCCTGCTCTTCACAATCAATGATGCCAATTGCTTTGCCTTAGACAAACTGCAGTCCAAAGAGGCATTACAATGTATTATTAGAAGTTTTTTATTTTTATTTTTATTTTTAATCTAAGACGTCGTATTAATCTAGTTAATTTAGTCTACTTAATCGCCGCCACTAAAACGAGTTAAATACTGCAATATAAAACAATGCTCATCGATCTCACACCTTGTGCATTCCAGTACGGCAGAGCAACAGTAAGAGAATAGCGCTCGACTGGCGGTTTGGAAAGTTTCCAAAATAATTTCCCGTAGCTCCACTTAAATTTTTATTTATTTTTTTATGAGAGGTGGTCGTAAAATAAATACTCCTACACGTGCGTATTCTATGCTAAGCGCACAGAAAATGTACTTCTGTTTGTAAATGTTCACTCAACGATAGCAGAATATAAAATGACTCCAACATCTCCAAATACACAAACGTTTTGGTATAGTATTTTGAAAGCGACGCAAAAAATTGTTATTGTAAAAAGATCATTTAAAAATGTCATCGATACGTTTTCGTTTATACGATTTGTATCCGATTCATATCCGTATTGGTTTTATACCCTTTACACTATATATTGGCTTGGGCACAATAATTAACAGTTTATTTAACTTTAACGTCCACGGTAGCATTTCTATGCATGGGTAGAAAATAATAAGCACAGATGACAATACCTTTTTGAAGGAAACCAGCCGGGCTAGAATTTCAAAGTATTTCGGCGATCTGGGCCGGCGAAAAAACGATCCTATGATGGAAGCATCATCTGCTCTGTATCTCGTAAGTCTACCGTTTAGGACTGTCGTGTGAACAGGGCCCCCACTTCCCAGCGGATTCTCTGTGCCACAGACAAAAATCACTGGGGGAAAAAACCCTGTCCAGACGATGATGTGGCAGTAAAAGACTAATTTCAAATCTGTATAATTGTCATTCATCCAGTCAAACGTTTCAAAAATTCCCCCTTTCAAAGATCAAACTTGTAGGCTGCTGCTTTAGATGAAACGCTGTCCGTTGTGAAGAGGTGCTGAAAATTATCTAAAGGCATGGGTTTTCCTGACTCTCCGTGTATCCCGAAAGCCACTCGCCTAAAGTGCAGCTAATTAGTCTTTTGCGGTTTGCCATACGAAATATTATCTGAATCCTGTAATACTGAAATAACGTGTCAATGAGAATGACAGATATTAGCACGCCACACTCCCCCGCTGAAAAAGGTTGCACTCTTAAATCGATGCAGTGAATCCTACACTTTGCGGCGTCGATCAGAAAAGAAAGTCAAATGCACCCAAAGACAAAGCATCAATAACAGTACACAGATAGTATCAAAAAAGACGCACATCTTTAAATAATCTGTCCATCTTTCTTTCGATAATCTCGATTGTATTACCGTTTGTTCAAAGATCCATATGAACCGTCATCTCTGTAAATGTTTTGACGTGTCCGCTTAAATTAAACAAATTCCCACAGGTGTCCCTTTAGAGGGACACACAGAGAGCTTTTCAAAAACGAATTTAGAAGTTATTAACATCCTTTAGTGAGTATAACAAAAAGGTTTCTACGTACTTTTGTACGTTGTTGGCATTTAAGAACTCCTTATTGAAAATGATTATATTAACCTGAAATAAACATACTCCGAAAAAAAGTATGATTTTTTTTTTATTCCGATAGTGAGGTGGTTTTATTCCGATACCAAAAGACGTCTCGGCGCTATGTTTCGTCGCTGGGGTTGTAACAGCCTCAACTCCAGCAGTTCAGCTCAAGATCGTCGGGAACGGAAGCGCAGCTGTACAGAAGCAATCGCTGCCGTAGCCGCCACTAAATCGGACATCGTAAACCTGAAATGATGCAGCTGCCGTCTAGTCTGTGAAATGCTGCATGCTGGTGGGTGATCCGAGTCCACAAGTTCGTAGGTAAGTATATACTAAATGGAACTAGGGTCCCTGGTTGCAAAGAAAAAGAAAACGCAGTAGCAGATCCTTTTCCGAAAATATCTTCCTTCCTATTTTATGCAATTCGGCATAATTAACGACCCTCGGTCATCGGTCGCCCAGTTAAACGCATAGGTCGTAAATATGCGTTAAAAGCGTTGTGTGTTGAACTATTTCAAAAACAAGATATACATGTTAAGAAAAAAAAAGTGTAATTAAAACAAGCGGATTTATTTGCTGTAGCGAATAAAGGAAATACGTTAAAAACCATGAACTGGACTATAGTTAAATTCGCTTGTCCACCGTCCAGCCACGGGCGCTGCCTTTGGTGAATACCAGAGAGGAGCGTGGGGCGCGTGAAGATCATAAATGCATTTTTTTAAATGGATTAGACCTGGAGTAAATGTGCAGGGTGGACCCTCCTTTCCGTGGGCAGTTCGAGGTATACTGCATGCTATGCAATATTTATCATGCACATAAATCACAAATCAATATGGTTTCGACGGCAGGGAACTTAACCCTCCTCTTTCTTGTGGGGTGGGAGATGAACTGAGATTATGTAGATGTTTTATAAAATTGTAGAGTGTTCTTCGTGTGTATCTCGTAGAAAGGGGTATGAGCCCTTATTATGGCATTATCATATCTAGTACGGAAGCCATTAATTATTCTTAGTTTGAATATCAGTAAATTGCAAGTAGCACACCAGACGTGTTGTTTATTACGCTTGAATATACAAGTACAATTAAAGTCCCACAGCGTGCTCCAGTTGCTATATTAATATGTACGAAAACAACGAAGTATACAGTTTTTCAAAAGTTAGTTTTTAGTAAAATATATCAGCAAAAACTAATCGCTACAAGAAACTACCTTCATTCGGAAGAAAAAAAAACTGGAGACACGAATAATGACGAGTGAAGTCATACGAGGATGAGGTTTGTGTCACGTTCTTGTGTCTCTCTTGCTCAATGAATTCCGTTTGTTCCGAAGGTTTGAGGCGCCGACTAGTGCCTACTGGCACTCACCTGCTGGCGATCTCCACTTTCGGAAAAAATAAAAAGGAACTGGCATTAAGCAAGTATATAATTAGGGCTCAAAGGCATAAAAAAATCTGCTTTTCTTGCTCCGACGCTAAATACTTATTTATTGCATATTATTTTTGTTTATACACTTACTTATAAGCTTTCATTGATTTACAAATTTATATTATTTTTCAATGGAGATAAATAGTCAAATCTTTCATTATTTCTTATGTGGGAATAATTTGGAAATGAATCAGTGAAGCAACATTATCTCGTAACACCAGAGAAATCAAAGGAAAGTGATTTTTGCAGTAAAAAAAGATTTTGTTGTATTCTTGTCCCTGAAAAGTAAATGCCATGCCATTTGTTTTGTGCTGAAGGTCATGCTATTTAGAATTGTATTTCAAAACAATGTCTTAAATTTAAAAAAAATTAAAGTTTTCCAAGTGTAGCATAATTATGGATGACTACAACAACTGTAGCAAAATTAACTTAACCCTTATCCTTTTGAGTCGACCCGTTTTTGACCTCACCACCAACTGCGGGCCATGCCAGGTGTGACTGGCAGTTTTCCCTTCAGCTTGGGCCCACATCACACTAGGTTTATAAACACACACACACACGCACACGCACATGCACACGCACACACACACACCACACACACGCACACACACACACACACCACACACACGCACACACGCACACACACACCACACACACGCACACACGCACACACACACCACACACACGCACACACACGCACACACACACACACACACACACACCACACACACGCACGCACACACGCACACACGCACACACACACACACACACACACACACACACCACACACACGCACACACACACACACAGTCGGACTCAGACACTACATAGGAAGTTTACTTCTATCGACTCACATTTCTCAGAGCATTTGGGTTGGTGTGAGTATCCCACTACTGACCCAAGTGTTCCAATGGCAGGGTACAAGATGAGCAGAATTTGTCAGGAATTAGCCCTGTTTTGGCCTACAGCTTAATGGACAGTTTGGAATTTTGCTTGGAGGTAAAGGCAGCATGTTCTACAAGCACGACCAATGCTATCCGTTTCTCAGAAATTAAATATTGCTTAGTCCGCAAAAAAAAAAAAAAAACAGCAAAATTTTAAAATACATGACATTACTTAAAATAGTAATAATACTGAATATCTTCTCAAATAATCATGCTGATTTTATTTGGCACACAGTGCTTGAGAGCTCTTTGGTGTCTCTAAGTCTCTGGTCCCCTTGAATCTACTTTTTAATTGAAAAGAGAGATCAAGCCAAAAACAACCCGTCTGATTTATTTCGTCTTAGGAAACCTCTTTTGTAAATTATTTGGTTAGATTGTTTAACATACTCTGTCAACTTCTGTGTTTCTCTGTACAAAGGTTGGTACAGAATGTTGGTGTTTTAAATGTTGGTACCAAAAGCATACATTCCCACATGTATTGCGAAACATAAGCGTGGCAAAATAATAATAATAATAATTACTGAATCATACAGCTCATGTTTGGGATGAAAAGGGTCCAGAGATGAAAGTGGCTACTGCAGGCTGTGTGCAAAATGCTGGTTGTGGTTTTGTTTCATAGACTAAATGTACCACAGACTCCTGGCCCATCCAATGCGGCAGTTTCATCCTCTTTCATAACAAACGCACCAGCAGACGAATAAAAGAACAGACACAACACTGTGTTGCTTTGTGTGCAGTTGTTCTGTGAATACATGGACAGGAAAACGGGATTTGCAGAACAATGCTGCTGGATTAAAATATGTGTTTTAAATGTTTGGAAATCGACATTTATTAAATGCCTACATTATACAACGCCTTTGGTTTCCGCAGGGAATTAAAAACATTTCAGAAACAATGTGCAGTGAAAAAACAATGTTGTTCACAAACTACATAAATCCTGCAAAAGCAAAGCATGTGTTATTTCTTTAAGGCAGGGGTTCACACTACATTTTACTTATTTATTGCTCTTGCTAGTGGCTGGACTAGGCATAGCTTAAAACCTTAATTTCTAAATGAAATATCGAAAACAAGAAGTAAATGTACACATATACACATCCAGTCATTGTCAATTATCAATATGGAGTGGGACAAATGACTGCTGCTGATTGGGTGGATGTTAGATTTAAATGTTTTGTAGCTGCTTGCCCTGTGATTGCGTATTATGCTAATTTGTTTTTGTCCTATCGACCTTCATCTACTACTCCTTGTAGTGAGATTGTGTTCACTTCGGTCTTTTGGGTTTGAACGAGGAAAATTTGAGTTTTTATTTGAATGTCTGTTGACAGAAAAACTGACCTCTTCCTCTTCTTTGTCTACCTCTAAGAGGTGCTGACAAAAGGTGTGGGTCTGCATAGACCTCTCCCTTTTGTTGTGGTGTAGAGCTCTGTTATATACTGCAGATGTATTGGTGTTGTTTGGTCCAGTTCCATGTTAATGAGCGTGCTGGTATCCCCTCAACATAGACCTCTCCCTTTTGTTGTGGTGTAGAGCTCTGTTATATACTGCAGATGTACTGGTGTTGCCGTGGCTGTTGAGAAAAGCGAAAAATTCGGTCCAGTTCCATGTTAATGAGCGTGCTGGTATCCTCTCAACATATTTTGAATGTGAACATCAGCCACTACATTGCCAACGCATTGGACTACAGAGGCCTCAGGGATACATCTCTTCACCCAGTGAGTGTAAAGTGGTGACCAAAGAGGGGTTAAGGTGTGCGTGAGGGAGCAGGTTGTAACCCTTGTTCAAACAAAACACAATGAGATTTTCTTTAGCGTGACGTCTGAGAAGCTAGTTTTCCTTCTTTGCTTCACGAACCACACCACCAAACTTGGAGAAAACACAGAACACACAAACAAAAGCCCCAGGCTTCATGGAAGATTTCACAAACAGAGCAAATTAAGACCATATATAAGCCGCCTGGGGGGAAAACAGAGCTTTGGGCTGAATCCAGCCTCGAAGACATCAAAGTTTAGAGTCAAAGACTCAGCATTTGGCAGAAGTCATTTTTCTGCCTGTAGGGCACAACAGAGCCTTCGAGGGACAATCCCTCAGCACTCTTGCCCCCTTGCTACCCTACTGAAGGTGTGGTTTGTCTCTCAGTAGGAGCCAGGTTTGTGGAAGAGAGCTGAAGGGTTGAAGTAACCCCATGCGAAAGAGAGAAATGTTGTGGGCTGTATGTTTGGTTTGTTTTTCCCTCTCGCAGAACTTCCTTTATTTCCGCTGTTGTCTTAGTTAGTTATTTCATTTTTCTGTTTTTGCGGGAAACAAAAAAACATTTCTTTGTTTACTTTTGTGTTCGTATTAAATAAAGAGAGCCGGCCTGACCGGGTATTAACAAACGCTGCCTTCTTGCCTTCACTCCTGAGCCGGACACCTGCAGCACGTTACCCTGACTTTATGTCGTTAATTATTACACTATTGAATGTGTTATCTTCAACATCACCTTTGCCAAGTCACCACCATCAAAAACTGGATGAACTGACTGAAACTCCAAGGGAAAACGTTCCACCGCTGGTTAGGATCAGCAGGGCAGCAGCGCACGTTCTTCACCACATTGTTGACTCAGCTTCATCATACTCTCTTAGTACATCAATCATTCAGTCATTGCCATGGCAAATTAACAGTCTGTGAAACCATGACCCCCGTTGCTAGCAGCCTAAGAGGGCCGGCGCAAACATTAACTGCCAAGAGTCTCTTTGCATCATCTCCCTTGAGCCTCACCTTCTTCAAACCGCAAATAGTTTTTTAAGTGTCTGGTATTAATTATGCAAAACAGTAATATTAATTAAACTGCAGAGGCACCAGGAGAGACTCTGGGCTGCGGAATAGAAATGGCCAGAGCCAGCCACTTCACAGTTGGGTTGTTTGTTTGCATTGCACAGACAATTCAATTATGAATCGATCATTGTTTGCTTTGCTCATAACCAACAAAAATTGAATTCCTCATCCGGCTTGCCAGCAAAGTATGAGACCAAAAGAAACATCAGCTGACAGCTTCTTTAACAGACTAATGAGTCACTCCGACTCACATCTACTTCAAAAGTCAGCAGTACGCAGCTTTCTGAGTGCCGTCTGAGCCCATCTAATAGAGAGTGTGTTTACATACATATAGTACATAAATACATACATCCATACATCAAAGAACAAAATCCACATGGGCAAATGACAGACGGATTTAACCCAGTAAGTAGGTGTTGTCCTTCCACCCCATGGAAGACTTGGCTGCCTCTTTCGGTGCTGCCTCAACTCACTCAAACAAATACAAATACAAATACAATTACAATTACAAATACAAATACAAATACAAATACAAAT
>JAOVYW010001525.1:0-16127 GCA_025775045.1 Hiodon tergisus | reverse complement strand
ACACACACACACACACACACACACACACACACACACACACACACACACACACACACACACACACACACACACTACATCTACATCTACATCTACATCTACATCTACTTTTAGTATATATATATACATGCATTAGTGTAAAGAAACCAATATGACCCCATCCCTCAGCCCATCAACACATTCAAGAACAATGTAATGTAATGTAAATCCCTCTATAGTAAAACCCAGCAGCAGGACTATTTGTTTTAGGTGAAAGGTTAGATAATGATTAATATAGTCTGAATCACTCATTACAAACACCTGCCTTGGAAAGTTTTGTAGGATGTTAGAGTCTTGGAATATCCCTTTCCCCAGACTTCTTTTAAAACAAGAAGCCAAAGACTTCATTCTAACAAACTTACCTGTACCCCAAACTCCCTGTTAAGCTTTGCAGCTATAAACAATAACATTATTTTCCATTTGTAAGTTTGCTTGTCCAATGTGACAATAGAAGAGTTAATCCCACAACACAGAGAGCAGATGCATTCTCCCTATCTAACGGACATTTGCTTTACTCCCTTCCTGCTTGTCTGTGTCCGACGATCTGAGGGGACAGAGTGGAGGGGGCAGCCAGCATGGGGCCCCTGTCGCAGAACTACCTGATTCAGACGCAGAGCAGCAGTGCCAGATGGGTCACAGCCTTCCCAGGAGTCACCGGCAGTCCAGGAGTCCGTCCCCAAGCACCCGATCTCAATGCAGTTTGGTGACCAAGAGGAATGGGTGGCACCTCCAGAGACCCGCGCCGAAATTTGTGCTGTTTCAGCCCTCAACACGCTGGGCAACCCTGTCAGCAACTCCCTCTCCCTCTCCCTCTCTCTCTCTCTCTCCCTCTCTCTCTCTCCCTCTCTCTCTCTCCCTCTCTCTCTCCCTCCCTCTCACGTGGGGTATCTGAGCGCACGTCCTTGAAAGGGCCAGCTCTACACTGAAACAGGCACCCTGCAGCTAGACTCTCGGCAGTTCACGTTACAGCCCTGCAGGACCCGTGCACCCCCACGACCTTGCTCGTTCACCCACCTTCTGATGCAACCTACACCTACTTGTCCTTAACGCTTCCTTCGGGACACTCCCCCCGCCCCACCACTGCACAGTGTCCCTGGAGAGACCACACTGGCTGGACTGTGCTCAGCAGACTACCAGGGAACCACTGCCCATGTCGCTCAGCTTCAACTGGAAAACACCCCCACGCTATTCAGACCACTTTAAAGGGCGCCTGGGATTATTCTCTCAGGAGAAATTGGCCAATATTTCACCTTACTGTTATCCTTTAACACATATATGTAACTCAAGGCCAAATAGAAAAGTTAAATTTAAACCTAGGTAAATGGTTTGTTGTGCCGGGCACACACCTATTAAATGCTCTTACAAATCTGACTGATAGATGCTTACTGCTTCCGACTAAACACCTTTTCTAGGTTATAGGAACAATTCTGAATGTAACATTTTTTTTAAACCGAGGAAAGAATTCACACATTTAAACGTTTTCTACAAAAACAACTAATAATACTACATGAGAGGTCCAACCTGAAGTTGTTAAAAAGTTGTATAAATCCATACCTCAAACGAGAGTAAGAAAAGTGTCGTGAATAGACATACCGTGCCGCTGATTGTCGCGTCTAAAAGTCAGTCTGAGAAATCCGAACTTTGATGCAATGCGAGGAGTGATGCTGCGGAACGTGGGGCTTAAGAAAAACAGCAACAGCGAACCCTGCTGGCTAAGATGTGCAACATTATTTTTCACTGCCACTCCTTCAACCAAGCCTTGCATTAAATCCACACAAAGACACCCGGAAAGCTTGGCACGGGAAAAAGTCAATCATTAACAGCGGGAGAGCACGAGGAACACCGAGAAGCTTGTTTTCTTCCTCTCCCGTCATATATTCAACAATTTACACTCAAAGAGTCTCTCTCTCTACTTAAGACAAAAACTGTTTTAGGAAATACATGTTAAATTACTACATTTCAAACAATTTTATTAAAATCTCTTGATAGGAAGTAGAAAAGGGTGATGTCTCATTGAAGTAGCATTTCAACAATGTCCTTCGATAGACACAATATATTTTTCTAGAATATTGAAGCACATGAGTGCTCCACTGGAATTCAGGTCGCTCTCAGTTCTGTCCAAGATAAACACCGTACCGATAATTCACAGAGACGGAGAGCACCACTTGTGGTCACTCTGGCTGTGTATGTCACACGGTGCCCTTCTCCGGCTGTGTAATACATGAAGGTAACGCACAGCCATTTTCTATTCCAACAGAAGTGCTGCTCCCTCAATAAGGCATTTTGTTGTTTGGCAGACACTTTCATATCCAGCACAACCAACACAGACATAGCTCGGAGTTTAAAAAATGCTTTAAATAAATAATCACTGGAGCACTATCACAAAGGTACACCATCAGCACTGGGACTTAAACCAGCATCATTTTGGTAACAAGTCTGACAGCTCAAGAACTACACAGCTGTCTGAAAAAACTCAAAATTATGACATTGAATTTCTTGAAAGAACAGCGTTTCTTATACCAGTTCAGGCCTAAGAAAAATAATCCTGTCAAAAGGCTTTTACCTCCATTCAAAGCCAGTGAGCAACGCATCACCGTAGCCCATTCCATCAAGTATGACGGGAGGTATGCTATTAATTTCTCGATCACAGGATAAAACCCCTGCTTGCATTGCAATTTTTATTTTTTTTCCCCCATAAATACATTTTGCATAAATTACTGCAATCACGCTACTCTTTCAGCCGTTTATAGATTTATATTTAAAAAATAAACAAACTGGAATATTCCCTTTGGGCAGCGCTGCCTGAGCTAGCATGGAACCAGACCCCAAACTTAAGTGAATACGGTCACGACGGTTTCTCTATATGCCGGGCACTGATCAAATGGCACAGGGGAATGGGATACTGACTACACATGCTCAATCAGCCTTAGAGCGCAGTGTGGAATGTGAGCCCGTGAGCCAGTGAGCCAAGGTTTCCTCTAACAACAGTACAACAGCATCGCATCTCTGAGACTTGAATCTGCCCCCCAAAGAAACAGGCCCCGTCTTGGAATCGCCTGCCAAACTTAAAGGCCCCACATTCAGAGAAGCCGTTGTTTTGTCAAAGGACCGGGTAAAGAAACGAGAGGCCGCCGTGTTTGCTGTCAGCAAATCATCTGTCTCTCTGGTACGCTCAGTAATAACAGAGGGCTGTGGAAGTTGAATGAATGTGGTCATGAAACTGTCATACGCCTTGAGTGTGAATTGAGGAATACGCCATTTCTCTGGGCATTAAAACCAGAACAGGGACTGCAGTTTCTCCTTTTCTTTGTGTGGCGTGAAGCATGGCACCCACTTCAATGTCACCCCATGCATCCCTCCTAACAACCATCACCCATACACGTCCACAGGAAAGCTGTATATACGTACATCTGTCTGGCAACAGATGTTCAATGGAAACACGTTTTAAATCTCCAGCATACTCACCCCCTGAGCCCTACTGTGGGCGGGCCCGTTTTCTGATTGGCTTCCAGTCCACTGGGTTGCTGCTCATGAGGCAGGTCTGGCCTCCTGGCCCTCTCTGAGGGCACACGGCTGCAACAGGTCCCCATTCCAGCACTCAGCACCGCTGGCTCATCTAACAGACTGCTCCCTTTATAGCAGCAGGACTGGGGACCACACCACTCCCTGGATGATGCATCTGATGACAAGATGCCCGCTCAGAGATGGGAAGGCAAATGTGTTCGTGAAGGCACAGGGGGTTAAAATGTCAAAGGCGGTAAAGTGACGGAAGATGGAATGTCTGCTATGTTCTAGCAGTGAGAATTAGCCACCCACGGTATCGTAGTCCGCTCAATCCTTCCTTTGTTTCCTCTACTGCAGTTTGTGTAAACCCACACTTCTCCTCCAGCTCGCCCGTCCAGCTTGCCTTTGTGAATATTTACAATAATGCGCTACCAATCCAGAGGCCAGCCCATCACCCATCACAATACATAGGAAACTGATGTGAGACAGATTTTTTAGATTGAGAAGGGAAGGTTTCTCTCTATTGACTGCAGGTCTGACTGGACAGAACACATTTTCAGTGTAAAGGTTTGACTGAAGGCGCTGAGAGTGAAAAGGACCCCACATGGGGTTGGGCTCTGCGGAGATGGAGATTCGGGATTGGAACGTGAGGACGAGGGTTAATCAAGTCGTTCTCCTGGCAGGCAACTAACCACAGGAATCAAGCAATCACTGGCTGAAGGTTGAAGTCCTAAGGCCCACGGCAGTCTCTCAACTCACCTTTGTCAGACGGTGTTTTCTTTCTGGCTTGTTTATACCACTGCCCACTGTTTGGCTGCCTCTGATGCATTTAAACGCATCCCATCCGCTGGCTATGAATACCGAACCGTCCAAAAGAAGAGGGTTTACTCTTCTCCGCACTTGATAGGCAGACACCCTTATCACCCTTCAGTCTGGCTGGATTCCAGCTGGCGAGGGCACAAGGAGCCAAAGGACAAACCTGACGTGGAGCGAATGCAGAGCTTCCTGCAGGCCAGCCAGGCCACGTACCGGCAAGGGCCAACCAGTCCTCCGGGACCTCTCCTCCTAAATCCCTGCCCGCATTTCTGTTTTCCGGCCTGTCAGATTACTGTGAGTCCAGGCGCGCACCAGCCAAAGAGGAGCTAGCATACATCATCAGAGTGAGGCCAGCGTTTGACGCTCCAGATTGGGGTCTGGAGGGGTCCGGTCAAGGTCAAAGGGCACTCTGATAAAGCCTGCAGAGGTCTTCACATCTCTCTGGCTTTTAATCTTCTTACAATCAGCATTGTGACCATTTTAATCCACTGACCCTCGTACATTTCATACAGAATGACTTTACATACACTCAGAAACACTATATTTGGGATGGAGTTCGCAGAGCCTTAGGGGAACGGCAGCTCGTTTTGCCTTGGTAAGTTTATCCGTCATGTAGATCCCATTTAGTGTGGAGGTTCAGACACAACCTCCACACCTTATCTCAGATGAGTAATATCAAGTCAGGCCAAAGTCAGAGAAATATCAGTCCTCCATGTCCACAAAAGAGAAGAATTCCTTAGCCGCCTTCATTCTTACCTGGCACAAAGACTCTCAGCCAGTCAGTCCGGTTCTTTGTGTCTCAGCAATAAAAGGCACAGTCTGAGCCACACTTATAAAAGTCAAGGCTTTCACCTGACTTTAGAGAGCTTAAACAGCGAGTTCTGGCCAAATGCACGCAAAAGAATATAAGACAACCAAAGCCTTTGCCAGCAATAGCAAACGTTGCAGGACAATAGTAAATTGGCTGTTTGTTTTTAAAAGGCATTTATTAACCATAAATAGGCTGGTCAAACACTTCAGGAAAGCTCAGTGTTTGTTTCAAATAAAAGTAAGTTTTAGAGGATAACCGTAAACAGTAAAACTCAGGCTAAAGGGAGACAGAGAGTGCCATGCTGCAAAATGTATCGCGACCCCCCGTCCATTAAACACCAATGCCGAGACAGACAGAAGGTCAAGGGACACCACAGATAAAGAAAGGCTTCAAAGGTCTTGCACTTTTCTCTGGTTTTCATCTTTAAACACACGGGCAGCCAGACGATTTGCTCAGGCTGCAGAAACGGTGCTTCATTAGTACCACGCGGCCCTGCGAGGGTTCTGCTGCCTGATCATCATTTAAAGAGCTTTGTTCCCCGCGACTGAAAAAATGTTCAGGCCAATTAACTTGTTGTGCCAAGGAAGAGCAGAGAGCAGACAAAACCAAATCAAAGATCGGGGGGGCAAAGGAAGCTTTTTCAGTAGACATTGGAATTGAGTGCCACAACTTGGGACAATGGGACAGAACATTTCTTGGAAACATTGGAAGCTTTGTGGTGGGATGGTACGGGCCAGTGCTTGTGATTGGAAATGTCTGGCTTACCCGTCGCCAGTCCTGGGGAAAACACTCACAGGCCGACGGGGTAGAATCTTTGTTAAGGTTCTTTTATTCTCTTGTGAAACACAGAAAACTTGGAAAGCCTGTGTGTAGCTCAAACTAGCATCCTCAAATCTCCACACAATCATGAACACGCAAGAAACAAATCAGACTTAGTGTTAATCAATTCTGCCCAATATCAATGCTTTTATCTTATCAGAGAACATATCCAGGCGGACACAGAACTACACTGGTCTCCTTGGGTACACATATCAATGAATAACATTTTATCATGGCAGACCTGCTTTAACAAACCCTTCATTGTCCACTTCCCCCCACGTCGCTGGCACACCAACTCTACAAGCAACAGGCTGTTGCCACGGCAGCGGCGTGGATCTGGATCCTGTGCGGTCCGCTGCCACTGCAGAGCCCTTGAGAAAGCAGTAGGGCCTAGCACCGAATTCCACATGGAATCGGGTCTGCATCCGAGGCAGATCCCTAGCAACGCATTCTCAGGCAGGCAGGCAGCTTCTCTTTGGGTGGGGGTTGGGGTGACATCATCTGTATGAAGCAAAACAGCTGCGACTCGTAGCTTTTCTAAGTCAAAGAAAGCTACATTTCAGATTCCAAACCACCCTGTCACCATAGATACTTCAGGGATCCCTGTAAATCCTTGAGTACTTTTTAGCGGCCGACTGTCGTAAAATTTTCTGCAGAATCTCTCAGTAATACGAAATGTAAGAACCTTTCTGCCAAGCTGATCCTAACAGCAGAGAATGAGGTGGGAGCAAACCAGCAATCCCGGCTACCTCTCTGTTAGAGTCCGATGTACGCCTGGAAAAACCGGCCGAGACCCTTTGTAATCCAAATAATGGAATGGCTGAAATGAAAGAATCAAGGGGTTCAGTAAAAAATAAAAAAAAAATAAAAAAAAGATCTGCAGAGACTGCAGTTTGTTTATTGGCACAATTTGTTCCTGCAATCAGAAATGAACTAAAACAAACATTCGTATTAACTGCCATTGGACATGGATTAAAACACATTCTGATGTCAGGCGCAAAGCCTTACTTTCAGTAAATAAAGATCATTCTCTCTATTATAATGCTTTCGGTGCACTGAAGTTAAACCCATTTGAATCCACAAGCTTCAATCTTTATTTACCAGTCAACTTCCGAGAGGGCTAAACGGGTCCCACCACAACACTACCACGTCTTTTATCACTGACAGGGAGAGTAACGTTCAGTACTGGCAGACGCCCTTATCGGGGGTGACCATCAGAGCTTTTAATTTTGTACTTAGTTCTACAGATGGGCGTTTGTAGAGTGAATTCAGGACTTAGCCACAGGAAGCGGTAGCGGGTCCCCCCTGAGAGCCAAACTTTTACATTTCCAACCGTGTGTTCTTTTCCCTAGCCACTTCGCTACGCCGTTAGCCTGCGGAGCTAAACGGCAGAGCATTCTGTACGCCTCCGTAATTACCCAACGCTAACCCCATCAAATCGTCCTCAGGAGAATTTCGTTCAGATTGATGCAGCTCTCTCGATATTGTTTCAAGGACAACTAGAACCCTTCTCCCCGGCTTCAAAACAGTAAAAACCGTATTCTACCCCATGCCTTCACAATTACAGCAGAGCATGTTGATTTACCACGCGAAAACAGCAGCTGAATACAAAGCAAATACGAACTGTCCTACAAACTAAAATGGATACTGAAAGTCACAGGTATACCCAGAGATACACATGCTTATGGCAGTACTAAAATATAACAATCTCACTGCATCCTTGGGACAGCTTAGCCAATGTTTCGCTTTAAACTGTACTAATGGTTAATGGTTAAATCACCATTATTAAATGGTTAAATGGCTAAAAACAGGTGGATGTCACAGGTCTACCTCTGCGACTCCAGAAGACACAAAGAATTTCAGTTAAAGTTAAACCTATGCCAATTAATTGACTCGTTATTGACTAGTTATTATTAGGTCTACCATTTAGTGTATTGAACAACGTATAAAAGCTGACGCAATCACAACAGCGCGTATTCAAACCTCCTCAGCAGCCCAGTTAGTATAACCTCAACTGAATATAGAAGAAATTCCAGCTTCCCATTTAAATAATAATAATACTTTTTTTTTTATAAAGTGGTTTTAAAAGTGATTGTCTCAAAGCACTTAACATTTTGTGAAGGAATTCAAATGAAAGATGTTCCATTCACAAGGCTGTGCTGTAAAGTTGTTTACCAGCCAACAACAGCAGAACATTCAAAGATTAAAACAGCAACCTTAAAGACATTAAGGGTGACAAAAGATTTATTTTGCAGCCCTGACATTTGGATGATCGTCTATCTCAGAGCTGCACTGTAATGAGAGAGCTAGTGTACTCGGTACAATGAACCTTCTTCATGAAGCCAAGCATAAACGTGTCAGAGGCAGAAACAGATTTCTGATACACTTTTTATTGACCTTTAAATCTGCACTCACAATGGCCTGCATCCTGCTTGCTTGTTTAATGACCGAAGAGTTGACCCATAGAGGTGCCCAGTGTCACCAGCATGTTGAATTTCTCCCTTGCAAAGGATTACTGCCTAAATGCAAAGCAGGAAGCAAAACCATGGACTAAGTCTGCATTTGTTACGCTTGATGGGGTGAAAAATACACTGGCCGTATCACTGGGTGGCTTTTATTTTATGGAGGTAGGCACAAGATCGGCTCTCTGTGGTTTCCATGAACAGCTATCTACTTCAATACTGGGCGAAAAGTTTAATCTTGCCAATAAATACTTAACAATTAAAACGATAAAGACCTTGATTGTAATGAGAACCTGAACGCAGCATGGGAGTCCAAGATATGGAACCATTCTTATGGAGATTTTTTTTTTTTTTACATTAACAGAAAATTACAACAGGGCAATGATATCAAATCAATGAATATGGCTCTTTGAATTGACCATTTAGAGTGTTTAAGAAGTGACATATTTATTACATATAATCACTTGTATATAATGGAACTTGGAGAATCGCATATCACAATATGGTGGCTATGGATGCATTAAACACGTAATACACTTCTAGTAAAACTGTTATTAGCCCTTTAAACATTAAATCACCCTCATTTGTGCATGTGGTTCATGGCTAAGACAAGTCAAGGTTACATCGGAGTCTGTGTGAAGCGTCTTTAGATTTAAAATGACCTTCTGAGATTAAACTGCCCAATTCTTAAGAAGGCATGGAAAAAAGAAGCACAGACAAGGATTTGCAATCAGTTCAATCCTTATGAACCCGCACTCAAAAGGATAGCTTCAGGTGTTCAGTATAACCCAGGCCAATCATCATAGTCTCTTTGAAATGTACATTTTCATGTTTTACACAACATTGCATATTTTAAATTATGTAATAAGATAAAACAAAACTTGTCTTGTATAAAGGTCCTGAAATCAAGAACTCAGAACTCAAAAATCCCAACGCTACCAAATGTTTCTTGGTGATCGGTTTCAGACTGGCAGTGGACCAGAACCACAAACAGACCAGCTATGCAACCAGTAGACTGAGATAACTGAGAGCCAGCAACCCCTGAAGGGTTACCCAGATGACGGTCATTGCAATGGTTTAGATGAGGAACCGTTCCAGTCCAAACATGGTTCCACATATTTGTTTGAATTTAAAACGTACTATTAATATACAGTGTCATATATCATATTTTCTCCACTCATCCTCAAAAATTAGTTCAATGACACGACATGCAAAGGGACTTTCCAGAGACAGAAGATCTCCACAGCTTGAGGGAGTTGGAGGTCAACCCTCAGCATCTGCAGGCGGGTGGGTGTGGTGTCACCAATACAGGCCAGAGGAGGAATCAAGCTGACATTGCACGAGAAACTGGCCATCAAATCCCACTAACACAAATCAGAGTATCTGAAAGTGGAGCATGAGAGGAAAACGCAAATCCTTTGAGTTGAGACGGCCATGAAAGAGTAATAGTACAATGCACAGAAACAAACAGTGAACAGCAACACAGAAATGCTGCACCAGGCCGCACCAGCTTCGGGCCACAACAAAATCGATTTAAATAAAAATTTTATTGCTCTAAATTGAAGTCAGTTTGCTTGGATCTTTTGATTCCACTTTCCATGTTAACCATGCCACTCTAATTGGAAAAGTGCTGCTGAGTAAGAGAAACGCTGCACGCCAACTCTGCGTTTTCAGAACATTTGTTTTCTCCCCATCTTCAGCTGGAGGATCAGAGGAACCGTGCTGTTTTAAGTCAATGTGAAGCGCAGCTGTTGCAGTGATGACAATGCAGCTTCTGGAGTGCACACACCTTGGGCAGTTTTTAACGATTTCTGTACTCCTCAGTATCTGTTGTCGAGGGACCATTAATGAGAATATGACAGCCATCCATGCAGCCTACAGCTCCAGGCAAGTTCCCATATTGTACTTGGCTTGCGTTTCATCGCCAGGGAACGTGACAACATTGTAAGTCACCTGTCTCACGGTGAAATGTTCCAGATGTCCAAAAACCTGGTCAATATTTGTCTACCCCCAAGGGGAGGGTCAGCCTACCCCCGAGTGAGTCATATGAAAGATCTGGTTCACGCAATGGAATTACCTCAATCGCATTGCATACGGAAACGGTCAGGGAGGCTAATATCATCAAAGTCATTCAATTTAATATACTGCTCCTGTCTGTCACTACTCTTCTGGACGAATATTGACAGTACAGATAATCAGTTTTCCTCTACTTCCTCAAACTCATTCCAAATTCATGGAAAACTAGGACTATTTTATACCATGTAAGAGAAATGCAATTTTTATTAGTCTAGAACTTTACGGTGATGCACAGGTATTTTAATCCTTAGAAAGGTCCTTCCAGTACAATGGGGTAAAGGCACTCGCCTGAGTGCAGACTGAGCCCCACGAGCAGGATTTTGCAGGTTCGGATACAGAGCTTTTAATTTCCCGAACATGACCATCTCCACAAGAGCATCTCCTGTCGGCTTCCCTGGCGCCTGCAGGCTGGCAGAGCTATTGAGAGGACAAGCTCATGCAAGCCGTGTAGCATGAAGAATGTAAAAGAGAAGTGTGGTTCGAAGGTGACTAGGATTGGAGTAGACTGGTGGTACCTCCTCACCCTCCCCGTGTGTGGTGGGAGGACTTGCAGCATTGAGCCGAGATGCATTAGCACAGCTGTCGTTTTCCAAATAAATAAATGAAAATAAAGACAAAAGAATGGATGTTTTGCCGCAGCCTGTAGAAATGAGTTTGTAATAAGTCACGACTAGGGATCACAAAGCAGTTCTGCTGGATGCCTTGTTTGATTATTCTGTTTCATTTCATGCACACATTAGCGGCTCAAGGTTTCAGACGCTCGCTGAAGACTGCTGACCATTTACCAGAAACACAAATTTATTGCTACTGAATTCTGGGAAGCTGCGGCAGATACCAGGAAGCACAACTGTGTCCAGACGAACACCTTGACCCAATCATAAAACTAAAAAAATTAATAAAAATTGTGTCCTCTCAGAGCGTCAAACGTTGTTTTAAACCACGTTCCCTCTGGAGAGAATACCCTCCATGTTATTTCATTCAGAGCGAAGATTAATTCATAGAAATATCATCACTGTTATAAAATTAAAAAAATACACATTATTTATAGTCGTTTAAGACGTACGCACCGTCAGCCAATCAGTGCGCACCTCTTACATTCACACCCCGACCAAAGGTCAATAACTTTCATACAGTCATACATCTCCCTCTATGTAATTCAGGCAAAGTCCATAAGATTGTTTAAGAATGTATTCTGAAAGGCCAACAACAGCAACAAAGGAGAAAGGCCAGAGTTTAAATTTCCATTAAATTAAACATGACAATTATTCAAGCTGTTCCGCCCCCTAGCAGTTCGAACAAGCATGCCAGCAAAGACTAGCCATTCTCCAGAGAATCATTTTCATTTTCCTTTTCCTTACAGTTACAGTTACATTTATAACATCTGCAGCTTCTGCGCAACAACTTGTGAGGAAAATTTTGCAAGACGGGGTTGTGCATCTATCCCACAGAACAGCACTTTGTTCCTTTTTCAGTCTCTGAAATTATTATATTTGGAATGTCCAACTGTGCTAATCGAGCTTGGAACTCACTATTATCCCTGTTACCCCACACAGTGAAGAAGTATGATTGGACTCCTCCGATCAAATCGCCTTTGAGGCTAAATAAATTTACACACTGCAGGCAGATACCAGAGGCTCTGTTCTCCTTGGAGGAGAGCCACGTCCCTCCCGACAGGTTTGCAGGGGCTCTGAAGCTAACAGGAGACTCTGGTTAGCGACAAACAAAAGATAAGTTCTTTGCCAATCATAATATGGCATGATCTTAATTCAAACCAGCAAAATTCACATCACAGGGCTCAGTTGGCAAAACAAATGGCAGAGACATAGAAAGTGAGGTGCCCTAACTACATGTCTTTATACTCAGCATAGACATAGAAAGTGAAGTGCCCTAACTCCATATCCGTATATGCCCTGTGTATGTGAAACGCCAGAGAGGGGCATGTGTGGCACAGGTCCTGTCCCTGATTTTAGGTTTATTGTGACCTACATGAGATCGAATAAAACAAACTTAGTAGACTGGAGTAAGAAAGGCTCTGGCACATTACTACGTGTGAACAGAATTTCAATAGCAGAGTCTCTGGAGGTTTGCTGGCTTTGTCACTGCTTTAATCTAATTATCTCACCAGAGAGTAAGGTTCCATTTTCTGGTGTATTTCATTTAAATAACAGCTCATGTTTTCAAATATTTCACCATCAAACGACACACACTGCACAACAAGCTTTAGATTTCACTTCTACAGGAAGCGTGTGCACTGATTTATTTGATAAAGATCTTTTCTGGCCAACATTTTTGCTTGACACCTCCCATACAGCCGGTTTCGTCCACTTTCTGGGATCACTCTTTAGGGATTCAGCTTTGTTATGTACTACAGGATGACGCGGGAGGTTTCAGAGCGGGATCTCCCTAAATAATGATGTCCAGAAAGAGGAAAACTGAGGCTCAATTTTTCAGTGTGCCATACTTCAAAAGAGCAACATTTACTCAAATTTTCCAGTTTTGGGGGGGAAAAAAAGGCTTTTTGGAATCCAATTGTATAATTCAATTGCTTTGTTTGGGTATTTATGTAATGATCACAAATTCACAACTGTATAAATTTACAAAAGCCACTGTCACTGTTCTGCAGTAGATGCTATCAGTCATTTATCTCTCCAATCATTCACTTAACATTCCTGAAGCCCATGTGCACTGTTTCAGTCACCTTCTGCTCCCATTGGCCCTGCTCCTTCCAACTTAGTTTTCTGTTCCACACATAAGCCCATCGCTAACCCTCACTCATTGTGAAGTCTTTCCGTATTTTCCTAGTAACTCTGTTTGCCTGATCACCTGACCATTGCGTTTGTCCCTGACCATGTCTTTGGCTATCCTTTATTGCTTTATCCTGCCGGTACTCGACTTACATCTGTCTGACTTTCCCTCTCAGCACTGAAACTGGGTTCACCTGTTCCTGTACCCTGTGGTGCATTACAGGCACATTACAAATTAGACTAATTATTGTTTCATTGGATGACATGTAAAACCTCATTTATTTTTGATAACATAGTAATGCTAATCACAGCCTTAACTGCAATAACTTCCATGTGGCAATTCCCAATAGCAACGCTAATTATTAAAATGTAGCACAGTGGAAGTCCTTAGGTAGAAAAAAAACCCCTTTCTGATGAATCCTCTTCCATATACTCACTAGATGCTTGATCTTTATAATCATTATATTGAGGCATGGACTGTAAAATTATCACTGGGGAACCTTAACAGCATTAAACTCAAGAGTTGTTTATCTCTTGCGGTTATAAAGCAGGTTTAAATTCCGTCTTTTGATTCGGTTCCCAGTCTTAACATAGTTTGAAAGCTATTGTTAACAACATTTTCACAGGTATAGGTGGATACAAAGCAAAGACAAAGGTGTGCGCTCTTTAAGACCATTTTAATAAATTCATGTTTTCTTTGGTACTACACCAAGACTTTACTACGTAGCGAAAGAACGAGAGCAGCTCAGCATTCACTGAAAAGGACTATACTTTAGGGACATAAGATAACGTTTACCATGTTCAAATAAATATATTCATATTTGTTTTATAAACTTAATACGAAAGCAGAGCAGCAAATGAAACAATCGGGTATTGTCTATCTACACTTAAAAACAACAAAGGGTATTTAAAGAGATGGTTGAAATAGATACATCAATTACAAGACTCCACGGCTGTCAAAATATCGCAATGACAACTTTCAGCAGTGAACTACTTTGCAAGTCGCTTGACTGTCAAGTTTTCGAAATTGATGCACGGTAGCGCACACTAGGACAAAAAAAAGTTTTTTTAAATGTTACGAACTTTATGAAGTAGCTGGCACCCTCCTCTGTGAACCCTTCTTCCCAGCCCCGTGGCAAATCTGCAATGAATAAGAAGATGAGAATGTATGAGATATAGGCAACGAATAAAAATCTAATTTCGGAAACCTCTTAATTTTATTATAGGAAGATTTTCTTTAAAATTGTATGAATTGCGCATACCTGACCGTATCATGTGCCCCGAGTTGACAGGTTCACCAGTACGAGGATGAAGCCAAGTTGTGCAGTTAGTTTCGTCACTGAAAGCAAAACAATACACCTGTTTTAACACAAATTCCGAAAGTAATGCGCGCAGCGACCACAGTCAAAACTTCAGCTATAGAGCGGACGCTTACTTGATGAAAAACACTCGCCCATCTTTACGGACTCCGAATGACCATTGATCAGGTAGAGTGTCCCGCTCGAACTCAGCCGCCATGATCCAGGTTTGGTGCACTTTTTCGTTCTCCTCCCCGTGGAGTCTCCGGGGAATCCAACGGAGTCCAATAATGACCGCCAGGGCTATGCAGTTGTTAAAGGGGAAAACGTACTTTGACTTATTTTCTTATACCCTTAGCCGACAAAAAAATAGAAAGTTATGTCCTTTAGCGTTTAAAACAAAACATAGCAATGAAACGTAAGGCACAAACATGAAATATAAATTGCAATATAAACTAATTTTTTAATTGTCATTCCTGTCAAGTTTTGTGATTGGTACTTATACATCTAGTTTGTTCATTTCTTATATTAATTACTAATTTGATAGAATTCAAAAAGTACAATTAAATTACCTCAATTGCGTGCTGTGAAAGGCAAACACGGATATAATATCTTGCATGCGAGTTGGATTAAAACCGAATGGATTAGAGTATGACCTGAAATCAAACGGACGGAGCGTGGACATTGTGATATCGCCTAAGATTTCACACTGATAATTGGGTGTTTTACGAAACCAAGTGTATAACTATTGTTTTGCGCTTGGTTTTGTATAACAAGGAATTGCGTAAAACCAACAAACAGCAAACATTAGAATTTCAAATAAATTATATACATGCAAGCATTTTTTTTATATCGTGTGTATTGTATATATATCTCTGAGGAGTAATTATAATATATATTGGGAGAACCCATAACACCACAGAGAAAAAAGGAAAATGATCTTTTATTGTATTCAGTAAGCTATTGTTGAGGATGTAATGAAGCCTCGTTTTGATCAGAAACAATTAAAGGTATATTCCACAAATCGAAACTTGAAAACAGGTCAAATTTCACCCAAAGACAATGGGATGGTTAATAATATTTCCAACTGGCTCCCTTGCTTTCTCTGGTCCATGTTCAGTGTGGTGCACACAATGATACCAAACAGCACACTGACTACTTTCATCTGTTTAAATAGGCCGAATGACTGATTCCAAGATCGGAAACATGTGTGATACTAATTAAATAAACTAATTAGTTTGGAATATCCCTCTAATCCAATTATTTATTATATTTTCTAAGGGTTACCAACAGATTTGTCCAGGCCATTTTAGAATATCTTTGTAGCATGAGCATTAATTCATCTCTTTTCACAGCTTCTTTGCTTTATTCTATGACATACCAAAGGCATGCAAGTACACATGATTTAATAGCTTTTAATGTCATCCCTTCTCAGGAGGAATGAAGCATTATTTCAATGAGCTGTAAGTGTACCAACTTGGCCACGTGTGTGTGTGTGTGTGTGTGTGTGTGTGTGTGTGTGTGTGTGTGTGTGTGTGTGTGTGTGTGTGTGTGTATATAT
>JAOVYW010001523.1:4474-16134 GCA_025775045.1 Hiodon tergisus | reverse complement strand
GACGGCGAGACCACACAGGGGCCCGAGTCATGATACGCTCTGGACCTGTGCGGACCAGGGGGAGACGGCGAGACCACTGGGACATTCAGCACACAGGGGCCCGAATCATGATACATTCACATGCACACGCACACGCCAACTCCATTCAGTCTTACCTCATCAAAATTGGCTCTAATAACCGTATCAAGGATCCTCTGACAGTGCGTTCTGTACATCATCACAAAGGTGGAAACCTGCGGAAATTCAAAAAGGCCAGTGATCAAGCAGGCAAGCAGCAGGGATCAGGATGGCCCTGCAACACGGCTCGTAAAGACTTCTCTACCACCCAACACTTTTGGACCTTTGCTTACCTTCTCCTCCGGGAGGTTGGCAGGCAGATTCAGATCCCTGACCTCTGGAAAGTCTGGCAGGAGAGTCCCCAGCTTGGAGCGGGGGGAATAGGCCACAGTCAGCTGCTTAGAGCCCTCCTTCTTCCCTGTGTCGTTGGCCCAGGTCGCCCCCTTCCTGGAGAACATCACATCGTAGTACTGGGAGCTCTCCTTCACTGCGATGCCGTAGTAGTGGTACCTGGGGGCCGGGGACGACAGGCTCTCATTGGCCACTTCACCTATCCAATCACAAGGCCTCTCAATGGAGTTCCAAAACGGGCCGCTACCAGCTCTCCATCAGTCAGTGCAAGCCGGGGCGAGGCAAGTAGGTTTTGCACAGAATTACTACTTGTGCCTTTGCTGATGGATATCAATGAGACAGACGGTGCACTCGTGCCTTTGCTGATGGATATCAATGAGACAGACGGTGCACTCGTGCCTTTGCTGATGGATATCAATGAGGTGTTGGCTTACTTTGACTGGCCTCTGGTTCCCAGTCTCCTTGTTGTTAACTGTGGAAACTGTTGTCTTATTATCTGTTTAAAAAAAAAAAAAAGAGATTAATGGATTTATTGCTTCAATAAGTAAAACTCTGTTTCATTTAATTTCAAAGTGGAGTCAAAGGAACATCATTTCAGATCTGTGCTCTTGTATGTGAGGAACACTCCAGCTATAATTGATGTCAATGCAATATGTCTAGTGTGTGGAAGAAATCACAGACAACTTGATTGAGAACATATACTGAAACGTATTCGCATTCACATACAGTTAATTGGGTCTACCAGATGAAACTTTCCGGACAACGTGTGTAAATACGAAAGTCTGTGGAGCACTTGTGTAACGTAAAAAAAGTAAAATACAAAACATCCTAAGCCGAGGAGGGCGATTTGACTTCGCCTGACTTTGTGACCAAATGTGTGTTGCTTAATCTTCCTCATAAAAACTTAAGCCAAGTTTGACCCTCTGTTCTTTTTTTTTTTTTTAAACACGTTTTCCATCAAACTGGCCAGGGCCCTCTGAGCTGCAGATCCTGGTGCAGGACTTCAGGGTGAACGGTCAGGCGCTCCATTGTGTGGCATGACAAAGGGGCGGACCACGAAGCTTCTGTCTGGCCATTTGATAAATGAGCTGGGGGGGGTTAGCCTGGTTCTTTTTGTCCCCAACCAATGAAGCCTCCCTAAAGGACACCCCATGCTGCCCTGGCCACTGATCTAACATTCCGCAACATCTCGCCCTTCCAAATTTCCTTTAATTTACGCATTAATCCCGGCCCCTCTCTCTTTCAATAGGTGTGGGGTGGGGGTGGGGGGGGAGTGGCACCCAGGGCTGTGGGAACAGGAACAAACAAGGCCCAGCGTAGACTGTGTGCCCGGCGGTTTCGGAGAAAAGGCGTTGCTGCAGGCCACGCCCCGGGTTACCAGCATCACACGGTCTCATTACTACACGCTTCTGTGTGTGTTAAATAGGAGCGGTTTAACGCCAGCAGGGCCCACGTCACTGTCCAAGCTGCCAATTAATTAACATGCAACATAGTTTCCATTATGGTACCTTGTTCATCTCCCATCTATAAATGTACTCTCATTTAGTTCACTTTGACTCCACGCACTAGCAATATGTCTGGATAAGAACATCGGCAAAAAAAACATAACTCAATGTGAATGCACTCAACTTGCTCGATTGTTTAACTCTCCAGCAAGTTGTGTTTCATAACCAGGTGCCCTCGGAACCAGGCGCGCCACGTACGCAGGAGGGAATTCGCCACCCAAGCCCCGTTCCTCCACCCCAGGCGTGGCCCACCTTGCCAAAGCTAGCTGCGTTGATGGGCTGAGTGTCGTGCCTCTCGCAGAAGTCCAGGTAGTGCACGTACAGGGCGCTCCGAGGGATACACACGCCCTCTGCGATCTCGTAGTTCTCTTGCAGCCTGCCAAGCAGATCCACTAGTTACTCGGACAGAACCAGATTTAAAGAACTGGGAAGTGTTTTTTTAGGACTAATTAAAGCATTTAGTCTGAGCATTTAACTTCTTCATATAAAAAATTCTAGAACAAAAAAAATAAATAATCCCCGACCCCAAAACAAACAAGATGCATTTAGCCCTATCTGCAGGTATGAATGGCAAAATTGCTCAAGAGGGCATCTGGATTGGGCATCACCCACCAGACAGAATGACTTTTCTCCTTGCTAGATGCCTCCTGGCATTCTAACGAAACATGTAATGGAACCTGAATTTTAGCAAAGGAAGTTCTTGTTTAATTTACATTTTCCCCTCAAAATCTCATTGTCATTGGATAGGAATCGCTATCTGTTGCTCTCCTGTCAATGACCGGTGCCCACACGCTACTCAAAATCCCCTAAATTCTACGTTTTATACATTTTGGCAGCAAAAATGTTTTTTTTAATAGAAGAGAAGACTTTAAAATTAAAATTAAATGCAATTTTGCACAAAGGAAAGAATCTGACAACTTACCAAAGCAAAGTAGCTGGAGTTGAATGAGGTTTAGATGCTTGGTTATTTTCCTTTTCCTCATCTATTTTCAGAGAAAATTTTTAATATTAGTTTATGAAATACATACATCATAGTGTTATAGTAAAAATTATACAGATATTTTCAGCCCAAATTACAATTCACTCCAAAAGCACAAAAAAGCTGGGTTAAAAATGTTATTTTAAAAACTGCGGAAATCCGCTATAAAATGCAATACATTCCAGATGTTTTGATTGGCATACTAATCACCAATAAAAAAAATAGCATGTTTTATTCCAGCCAGCGTACAGTAGGCCTAACTGAGGCTATGAACAAATCAAAACTCTGAGAAGCCGCGAATCTCATTTCTTCCACTAGCCATAAAAAGCCAAAACAAAAGTTTTGATTCGGACCCAGCGTAAATTCCAGCCAAAGATCTCTTTATGCCCATAAGCCCATAAGTGAGAGCGCACAACATTTGATGCCCTAGTCGTCTCAGCAACAAGGATAAATTCCATCATAACTTGATACAATCGCAACAATTTACTATGTCAGTACCCTCTTTATGGTCGACAGGGTTCACTCCAGCAGCAGTTGAACCATCGAGTATCACCAAGCAATTCTGTGTCATGCCAATCTGAATTTTGTTCCTGACCAGGTGCACCCCCCTCGTGGCCTTAACTCTACCCGATGGAGCGTCTCAGACGAGATAGAACAGCTTGTTCCTGGCACAAAACTACAGCTGACCAGCAACTGCGTGGTGATTTCACGTCAAAATGGACCAACGTCCCTGTGGGACGTTTCTGGTCGCTTTGTAGAAGTCTGGAGGCACACCATGTCCCAGATGCGTTAGCCTACAAGCTAAGGTGTACCTAATAAACTGTCTTTTTTTTTTTTTTTTTTTTAGTGTCATATTGCTTTTATATGTGGTAACCTTTTATAAAAGTGACAAGGAACGAGAGCCGTGCTATACCGTAAATGTAGGCCCCCGTTTTAAAGGTGTCGTCAGGCACAATGCGAAAACATTATTAACGTCTGAGGCACCTACAAACTCGTGGTCCTGAATCTTTGTTTTGCTTTTATTGATCTTCCAAGTCAAGTACCCTCCCGGAATATTTCAACCTAAATGTGTTTTTTTTATAACATTTTGACATAGTGTTATTCCACGTTTTCCCCATCTTTGATAACAGCAGAGATGCTGCAGGCCGAATACATCGAGAAAACGAAGTAATCCAAGTCGGATCCAAGTCACAGTGAAAATAGAACTGAAATACGAGGCGCAACAAAGGAACTAAAAATGTGTAAATCTGTTTCACAATTGATTTATCCGTTTCGCTGATGTGACTTGAATGTCACTATAAATCTCGATGTACGGCAGGGGTGTAATGTGTTCACGGTACGACCGTGTTCGGCAACTGAATCCATTACTTACTTTCGTCGTCGGAGGTGTTCACCAAATTGGCGTGACTAGGGTATCGAGTGCTGTCGCTTTCGCTCAGGCATTTTTCGATCCAACTCTCTGAAAACCAACACATTTCAGGTGAAAAAGTAAAACGGCGTATAAGAACTAAACATAATTCAAAATAGTAATTAGTAGGGGAGACTTCAGACGTATTTCAAAAAAACAGATTCGCTTAATTAATTACCCAAGTTGTCAGAAAGTGATTAGTCAACTGTCCGTAATGTAAAAATGTACGATTAAGTGTATATTCTGTTCTGTTCCAAAACGTTACGTTCATGAGTTTAAAGCACTCCTTACAAACGTGCATGACATGCAACGTTTTCTTTTTTTAAAGTCTATTATCCAATATGACGACAACAACTGGTGTCTTTTCTGGAGGTACAGCCAAAAACTCATAATATTTGCTCTCTTTTCGCTCAGGGGTCGCGACAACCATTCCCCCACCCCAACGGATGTTGGCATGGCAACAGGTGCAGTTAAATCAGAGCGGGGAAGTAACCAAAAGTGTTTTGAGAGTATTTACCTCCGCATTTTACACTACTATCTATTGAACTCTGACTTACTATGAAACTCGGTAGGGAGTTATACTAAGGTGAATATTACAAATAAACAAACATACGACACAAAATCCTACAAGCACAATTACTTTTTCATATGCATATCTTATGCAAGTTTTTACTGTTATTCCATAAGTCATTTCAATGATATTTCTCAATAGTACAGATTCAATTAAAAAACTTAAATTGGATCAAATCATTTCAAAATGTTTCGGTGAAAAGACGTGTATTTGCTATACTTAAATTTACCAATTTATTTATTCCTGATGTCAGATGGTCTGAAAATGTGATGACTAGTTTTAGTAGCGTCTTTAAAAATTATTATACATAAACCATCCTCCTATAATCGTATTCCAACTATTTTATATTACTAGAATATTAAATAGGGATGCTCTTTCAATCCAATGAAACGATTACCTAAAGAGGAGTCCAAAACAAATGGAGGAAATTAAATTGAAATGTTGAGAGGATCTGGGTTTGGTCATCTCAGCTACCACTACAGAAAAAACTGCAGGACAGGCGAAACGTACGCAAAAAAGGCTTTCCAACGCCTATTTCTGTTTTTTTTTTTTTTTACCGAATTAGCTAAATTAGTCGTATTTTGCGGAAAAACTTTTACCATTTACTTTTTTTGCTCCCTTCTAACCGACGTATTTACTAAAAATTATTTTCTAGTTTTTTTAAATTGCAATACATTTTTGTCAGTATCTGTGTGTGCAATTACTTTATTTACACACACATCACAACAATATAACAACGTACATCAGCAATGTAAAATACATACGCATTTAAAACACGTTTTAATAAATTAACTAACTTCCGGGCATCATGCCTTGATAGACAGACAGTTGTTTGACTGCTAAAATGTTAAAGGTCAGAAGTAAAACTGCCAGTCAGCGTTACTCATCTGAAGCCATGTCAAAATAATACTAACCGATATTTAAAATAAAACTCATTTGAATTAGCCATTTATTTACAAAGCTTGCAAGGTCAGAAAAGTTTAGGATTAAGATGCACCTGTTACTTTTAAGTTCCCCAGTAATCATAAATTAACATAATTAATCAACATCAAACACACCAGTAAAAGATCTTTAGTTGTGGCTCTCACAGGCCCAGCGTCAGTCTCGCTCAAAAAAACTGCTCAACACAAAAGAACCCCGCACATTCGCAGCGGTGCTGAGACCAACCTGTGGAATCCATATCAGGATCCTCCAGTATCCCGCAATGCATCTTCCTCCTCTCAATGGAACACCAGCTCGCACAAAAACAGCACTAACGTTGCCTCTGGATCCCGTCAATTGCCCTTCCCATGAGGCAGAAAGCGTTTTCACGGACAGCACTTTTGCGAGAGATGGGTAGGGTCTGAGATCCGTCGGCAGACAGCAGCTGGGGGGGTGGGGGGAGAAGACGCAGGGAATCCGGAGGCGAAGAAAGCCGGCCCCCCATATAAAATGTTTGCCGACGTTTTATGGGAAAAGGGGGGACTTTTATCGGAGGCTTGACATGTCACCGACAGGCTTGGCCGACTGATGAATGGGTGCAAGTCAGACCGGGGATGTGGCAGGATTCGCTGGACCTCCTTTGAGGAGCTGTTTTGAATAAGAAAAGCTCTCTCCCCAGAAGGGGGGAAAAAAAAGCTTAGATTTGCACAAGCCCGACACCGGCCTTCCCATTATAGCATTTAATACGTTTTTACAACCCACTCTCCCCCCCCTGTTATTTAAAGGCCCGGATTCCAGGCCTCTTGTTTACACATTTCTCAGCCCCAATGACGTTAAGGGGTTCAACCATTTTCTTGTGACCGTTTTACCCCTAATAAGCCTAACTAAGCAGCAGTGGTGTTCGGCACGGACAAAGAAGCTTCCCGAAGGCTAGATCTCTGAAGACGCGATTATAAATACGAACGTAAAACACTGAGAGAGTTCTCTAGCGTCTCATTTCCACGCACCCCGTTCTGAGTCTCTAACCTTCATCGGGGTCCCCTCATATTGAAGCGGAGGCAGAACTGGGGTGCGTTTGTCCCTGGCTCCAGCGAGATTCGGGGAGGCGTGGGAGTCAGAATGGGAAATGAAAGTGCAAAGGCTCCAGGCACAGAGGAGGGCCTCTGATGAAGGGCCTGCTCCCTGGGGAAGAGAGAACGGCGATTAGAATATGAATGGATCGACAGGACGAGAGGAGAAAGGGGGATTACACCGCCCATGGGGTCCTGCGTGGGCATCCTCTGGCACAGGCTGAACTGCGCCGTGGCTGAGGACACGGTTACACACGTGTGGACGCACGGAGCCCTCACCTGCATACGTCGACACGGTAGACCAAAAAAAAAACGATGCCGTCAGATTCACATGCACATTTTTTTTTGGTTGGTTTTTTAAAACTGCACGGAGATGCATAGCCTGCAGAGCGGTTCATTTGCCGATCGCACTTGGCAAAGAGCAGTCCCATAATTCAAACTAGCCGATTCCAATCTAAAGTGACATTTGCCGACTGTGACCAGGATTTCTGAGGGCTCGATGCCCAGGCATTGGGGGGGGGGCTTCAAATTGTTATGGGTTGCCCCTGGATACCATTAAACAGTGAACACCATCGACCCCTGGCTGCATGTATGCTAGCAGTGGTGTTGGAGGGACACGCCCTTGAGTTTTAACTGCTGCGCGCAAGTGCTCATTGGATAGCCACTGGGGTGGGTGTGGTTTAAGGATTGGACACAAATCAATCCTTAAATCAACAGGATTGGAGAAGAGTACAATTGAGCCTCTTCTTGAGCACTTACAATCCTCATGCATTTCTACACAGGCATACCTTGATCAAACCTTGTGCGATTTATATGATGGTCTGTTCTCATACTGAGCCATTACCATGTAATATCGCTCTCTACTCAAGAGCTGAGGGTTCCACACAGCGCCTGAATATGGTGTTCACGATCCTAGGCTATATCCGTTTTCTTGAATGACTATTTTGTTTATAATTTTGTTTAAACAAGAGGGCTTGCTGAGAAGGTACAGTCAGAACAGAATTTAGAACCAAAAAAAAACTAACCCCGAGTGCTTTTAGTGGTTCCAAAAAGATATGGACAGCTGTGAAAATGATTATTTGGTATTTATTGCACACATATATACAGAATAGAAACACAGCTACAGTGAATGGCTGTCTGGTAGACAAAGGTTTGGAACACATTCTATAACATCAAACTCTTCAAACAATGACGGAAAACTAAGACCAACTGAAACCGTTCCTGTACCACCCGTTACCAATCCCAACATTTCAAACAATTAAGCAATGACGCATTTCAGATTTGAGGTACCGTTTGAACTAAACAGATCAGTCACTTAAGGCGTACCACTTCCACATTGGCAAGGATCAGTGAAATCTGACTTGGTTGTTTCAACCAAAGCAACGTCCATATTCTTCACACATCCTTGTGTGATATAAAAGTCACGTCCGGCTGGACAGCAGCGTTCTCTGCCCTGGTTTTGATCATTCAGAACGAGAACCGAAACCAGAGGCCACACACACCCTCTGATCAGTCATCTGTTCGCTTTCCTCAAAAACAAAAACAAAACAAAAGTCCCCGAATTGTCCATCCTCCAGAGTCAACGCTGGGAGGAGCCACGCAGGGTCTAGCTAGCAAAAAGAACGAATCAAATAAAGCCTTATTGAATTTATTCACTCACCTCACTTCACAGGCGACGCGGAGAAATAAGGGCCTTCCTAAACCTGTACCTTCAAAAGACAGCATTTTCAAAGTGCCATTTATCAGAGACCTCACTTTCTAGAGGCGGCCTTCCGCGCGCCCTCAGTCGTTGTAGCGGGACAGTTTTAGGCGGGGGACGATGTTCATGGATTGAAGTTCCTGAAAGAGCAGCTTGCAGGCATAGGGAATGTGCAGAGACGACACGTGGCAGGACGATTTGCAGTAATGACACCTGAAGCACAGAAACGGTAAGAAGCCATCTCATAAAAACGATCGTTTTAAATACATCGTTACAAATATGAAATGCATTTAATGTTGGAAATTGCGAACTGGCAAATTTCAAACTCCTCAACCAACCGATTTTGAGTTATTGAATTGCTAGAGTTGAGCAGACTGTTTAGCTGTACTACGTTGCAAACCTCTCTAGTAAGACCGCGACCATAGTATGTGGACGTTCATAAGGAATCGATTAAGCTAAAGTGAACGTGCCGAGGAATTGTTTGACTCTCACTGACATGTAACTGAAAAGGGTGGAAACCCATTCTGTAGAGGTTAGGGTACAGAACCAAAAGGTCCTAGAGAAAGATACTAAACTGTGTTAGCCACTCTGGAGAACGCCACAGTCACACAAATACAGAGCTCTGTGCCCTGTACAACCTCCTGTGATACCTAAAGTGTGACGGGCCTAACGATCCACAATATCCAGGCAGACTACTTCCTGTGACCCACAGCTTCCTGCGATACCTAAAGTGTGACGGGCCTAACGATCCACAATATCCAGGCAGACTACTTCCTGTGACCCACAGCTTCCTGCGATACCTAAAGTGTGACGGGCCTAACGATCCACAATATCCAGGCAGACTACTTCCTGTGACCCACAGCTTCCTGTGATACCTACCACCCTGAGTATCCCAGCAGTCCACACTGGCCACACACATCCACCTCGAACGCGTCGCTGGAGATCATCAGCCTCTCCAGCAGCAGCATGCTGGCCCCATAGCCAATCAGGCAGTCCCTCTCCATCTCACCCAGACGCAGACCTCCGTCCCTGGACCGCCCCTCGGTGGGCTGCCTGTGTCGTGATGTGCAGGAGCGGAGGAAACGGCAGACATTTTACCCATCTGAAGACACACTCCTACTTTAATGTACCACCCGCACAAAGCTGGATTGTACATGTAAAAGGTATATCTGGCCTTGCTTCCGTTTCTCCAGGCAGCACTACCTGCTTGTAACCGATTAGCGCAGACGCATGTGAATTATGGGGGGGGGGGGGTCACAGAACTTAAACGTATCGAGACCACCGTGCTGGACTTCAGTTCCCACAATTCCCCAGCTTGTTGACTTCACCTTGTCAGAACAGCCCTGGGGCCGCGGGCCCTGGCATGCATCTTGTCCAGAACCATGTGCTTCAGCTTCTGGTAATACACTGGACCAAAGTAGATATAGGCCTCAAGGGGTTCGCTGTGGATCAGAAAAAACGGTCTGCTGAAAAGACTTGAACACAAAGGGTTATTTCACATAATAACTGAACTGCTGATCAATACTTTTCAGTACTTTCTGCCAAGGGGGGGGGGGTTAGTTTACTTCTGATTATACACCTTAACTCTGCTGGCTGCAGAAAAACAGGCTTAACATTGTGTGTTCAGTACAACTGCTTAAGCCAGATAAGTTGGTTCTTTTGGAACGCACTTGACTAAAACACGGCTTTATTCAGGACACATTTACACAGCAGTTTTGAATGTCCGATGCAAGTCCAACCACTAGGATTGGTATTAAAAACCTTTGGAGAGGCTTTTCCTGCGCCTCTTCCCGTCCCAAGGCACGCCCACGGTTTTCTGTGGCCAGTCCACTCACCCAGTAATGCCAGACGTGACGTAGTCCTTGCCCTGGTAGTTGTACCCATAGCGGATCAGATCCTCGCAGACATCTTTAACTTTGCTCCCACCGAACGCCGTGCCGTAGTGGAAACGGCCATCCAGGACCCCGGCCTTGCCAGCCAGCAACTCGATCAGCTTCCCAACCTGGAGAGACGCAGGAGAGTAACGCTTACAGCCAATCGCCGAACCTCTCATAGACATTCAGTCGATCACTCAACATGCTGTACCTCTCAGACACGAGCAACACCGAACAAAATAAATCTGCTCCATCAGACGACAGAAGCTGAGGAGGGTGTTACCGTCATACGGGACGGGTAGCCGTGGGGGTTCATGATGATGTCGGGGCAGATTCCCGAGTCACAGAAGGGCATGTCCTCTTGCGGGACAATCAATCCGCAGACACCTGGTTCAGATGGGAGCTCCGTTAAAAACAGGAATCCGGTGCATTCAAAAGCACAAGCAACACTGGCTTTTCACCATGGGACATCCTGCATTTAATCTGCTGACAACAAAGACCCTATTGGCCAAGGCCGTTTGAAGGGAAACCCGAGAACGGGCGTTTAGAAACAAGGTAGAAACCGCAGTAACGTGCCACACTTTATTTTTCACAGGCAGTCTGCAAATACTGGGCAACCATAAACGGTGGGTAACGTCTTGACCTGTATAACTCAAATCAACTCTGTACTGCCTATAGTATAACATTTACACCAGTCCAAATAAACTCAACTCTAGCATTGGTGAATATTTCCAAAAATGTGGTTGCCATTAGCGATTACACAAAGGCAGAGGAATGAAAAAAGGGTATACATTATCTGTGCTTGTTTGTTTTTGGCGAGAGCGAGAGTGAACATGTTATCGGCACAGAGTTGGGACAACCGCGAGGACAGGACCTGACTGGCTCCATCTCGGGTCAGCTGTATACCCGGACCCCCGGCTTTGTCGCCGCATTTGGGTAGGGGAGATAAAGTGATTTAGGCCGTCAGGCTACAAAGCCCTGTGCAGAGACAACAGCATTAACGCCATTTAACGACGGCGTGAAGCCGGCGTTTGCCTTCAGATCGAACCCCGCGCAGAGACAAGACACACACGCAAGACACAAGACACACACGCAAGACACAAGACACACACGCAAGACACAAGACACACACGCAAGACACAAGACACACACACACACACACACGCAGACACAAGACACACACGCAAACACACACACACACTCACGCAGACACAAGACACACACG